>OX453090.1:44975496-45158455 GCA_949708635.1 Hirtodrosophila cameraria
GCAGCCGTTCAAGTTGTCTCCTTCAAACAAAATGTGCAACGTTGCGTATACGCCATGTGGCAATTTGTAAGCTGTTTTCTATGTCGGAGTTTTACAATTTGATTTCTAGGGCATGAAATCTACACACATTCATACATACAACAATTGCTTTTGATGCAGCAAATCAAAATTGTAGTTTTCTTTTGATATTTCACAGACAAAACTGAATGCTTGAATGCATTCTTTAGACTTAGTACTTAGACCATTTCTTAAATTTTAGTCGTATCTATAATATTTATAATATATTTTCAAATCAGTCAAACTGATTATTGCATATTTTTAACTTATTCTCATCTAAATCAAATCAAATCTCTAATTGCTTTCTTTTCAAATCATACTTAAAATAAACCTTAAAATAAACCCATAAGCACTTACACTTATTTATAGAAAACAAAACAAACATATGTTTCCCTTCTTAATTACTTAAATACTTAAAGTGTTTTTTAACTTTGAAGTTTTATATATTTTATTTATATTTTATACACCTTTCTTTGCAACTCTTTTTCTTTCTTGCAGCTGCTGCACAATTTTTCAGTGTTTTTTACTCCCTGTTCCCATTAAAAATGGGAAAAAGGGAGTTATAAGTACTGCAAATGTGTATAACAGACAGAAGGAGGCATTTCCGACTATATAAACTATATATATTCTTGATCAGGATCAACAGCCGAGACGAACTAGCCATGTCCATCTGTCTGCCTGTCTGTCCGTCTGTCCGTCTGTCCGTATGAACACACAGATCTCAGAGACTATAAGAGCTAGAGACACCAAACTTGGCATGAAGGTTCCTGTATACCATACGCAGATCAAGTTTATTTCAAATTTCGGATGCACCATTCCGCACCCCCGCAAATCGCAAAAGACTCCCACAGCCACAATTTTAAAGATAAAGCTTTAATTTTTGGAACACATGTATGTTTAATCAATGTCTTTCGGATGTGTAAATTTCAACACGATCGGATAAATAGCACCAAAGTTATGGAAGAACTTATTTCCCCTGTCTCAGCAGGCAGAAACAACAGTTTGACATGTACTGTGCAAGTTGAGTACGCTGCTTGCTTGTGTTGCCGCTGAACTGCTTGAAATGCAAGTTGGGAGCAGGGAGTCTCGTAGTCGGGCACACTCGACTAGAGTATTCTTACTTGTTTTTTTTTGTGCAACATCATTTCTCATAGCAGTACAGGACAAGGACAGTAAATGGCAATTTGTTAGCTGGCAAAAATGTTAAGTATACGCCGAGTATACACTACCACGAGTATTGTCATCAATCAGCCTAGTTTCTTAGCTGCAAACTTTTCGTTCTTGTTTGGCAAAAAACTGTCAAAATATCGCAACAAATGGCAACCGTAGCACATCCGGTTTCTGTTTCTGTTTTGTCTTTCTGTGTTTCTAGATGCCATCGTCGCTTCAATCATTTTGTAGGTGTTGTTGCCCCAATTTGGGGAGTGTTGTTGCATCCATGTGTCCTGTCTGCCTCTCCCTCTCTACTTGTGTTATCTTTCGTCTCATTATTGTTAGCCTCCGGTGTTCGTTCTATTTCGTAACAACGTTGCCGTTTTCTTGTTCCCATTGTATTGTGCAGCAGCAGAAAATGTTGTCAACATTTCATATTGCTAGTCGGATGTGTGTTTCCCCGCCAAACTGTTTACCCCTTTTGCCAAGTGTTGTAAGAAAGAAAAAAAGACTGCATTTGGAAATTTGTGCACAACATTTAACACAAATTTGGTTTTTGATGATTCTGAAAATGTTTTGCAGAGATGCGTATGATTCTTTTGATAAAAGGCAAAGTATACGAATCTATAAAATAGATAATGATTATAATCGGACTGGGATGTAAGGTTTATTTCTTTAAAAGTCTTTTTTATAAGGTTCTGTCCAATTACATCAAACAGAATTTATAATGATGGTTGTCTGTTAAATACACTTTTCAATGGCTTTTCGCAGACAATAAATGAATATTTTTAACCTAAGCGGTTTATTTTTAATTCAGAAGTAACCAAACCCCATTAAATTTAACGCTCAACTGCAGTTGAAAGCTGGCTAAGTGTGCGATTTTTTTTGTTTCTTGTAGTTTTTTATTTATTTTTTTTTTTTTTTTTGGTTTTTGTTTTTTTGTGTTGTGCACAGACCGCAAAAAAAGCAGCAGCAGCGAATAATGCCAAGTGGGGGGAGTCCTGAGCACAGGCGTAACTCGCTGCTGCGAATGCACACGCCAAGGACACGCACACCCACACACACACACACACAGTCACACCCACAGCCACGCCCACACCCACACCCATATTCACATCCATGCATTCGCCTTCACTTGCTTATATGAAAGTAAATGGTATACACAAAATAACTATGGTCTAGTCAAGAATTTTCAATTCGAAGTTACCCTGTACTCAGTGGCTTGAGTAATGTCTGTCTGTGTGTCTGTCTGTCTGTTAAGTCGTTTAGTTTCAAAGTTATGTTGATAAAATTTGACTCTGATGCATCCTTTTGCAGCAAGTAGTTCAGAAACTCGTACAAACTTATCAATTCTGAGTTTTAGCATTCTCCAAACATTTTTGCAAAATTTCATTAATACCGAACGACTATATCTTATAACTGCCATATGAACAATCGGTTCAAAATTGAGATGTACGAAAAAATGTTTCTGTTTTTTTGGGTTAGCTCAACCAAATTCACTTTATCTAAGTTTTAGAGCGTTCTATACATGTTGTCAAAATTGCATCAACATCGAACCACTATATCTTATAGCTGCCATAGGAACAATCGGTTGAAAAATAACTTTTAGTATGAAAAACTTTTTTCAGGATATGCAAATTTAGAAAAGGCATAACCTCTTTACGCCCACAACTCATTCATCCGCTGCAAACATAGAAATTAAACAGCAGCTGCTACGTCTGCTGCTGCTGCTGCTGCTACTTCTGCTTCTGCTGCTGCTGCTGCTGCCTTCTGTTTCTACTTCCCCTTCTGCTGCTGCCTTCTGCTTTGCTGTCAACTTTGGATGCAGATGCAGTCGACAACGCAGCAGCTCAAATGCAACGACGCATGAAGCGACTGTCACAACGACGAAATAAGGAACATGCAACAGCGGCAACAACAACACCAACAACAGCAACAACAGCAACAAATTCGACAGCTGCAGCGCAAAAAAATGTCAACCAACTTTTAAAAAGTGAGAAAGCTAACGACTATGAAATATCTAGTTGCAGGTGAGAAGACTTTCAAGATATTCAAATTAATTAATAATTTGATATTGACTCAAATAATTTTAAATATACATTTTCATAATATAATCCGACGTTAACTAAAATCATTTTAATTTTTATTTATCATATAAATTTAATAAATTGATTAGATAAATATCATTTCAAGCTGAGTTCAAGTAGGCAAAAAAAAAGAGAGAGAGAGCGAGATGAAGCGAGTCGAATTTTGAAAAACAAAGGACAAAATGTGTTGAATTTTCATATCTAAAGAAAATTAAAAATACCTGTGTTTTTCTACTCTCACTACTTCTAATTGATATTTTTACAGTTGATGCTGTTCAAAGTTCAATACTATAACACTATAGTATATATTGAATATAGAATGCATCTATTATTTTGGGTACTTTTTGAACGCTAGGTTGACTTTAAAAAAAAAGGCTGGTGGGTTTGACTATTGTAAAGAGTGCTTATACTCGAAAGAATTTCAAATTGACATCTTTAATGGTGCAAGAGCTATTATTTGTGCAACGTGTTTTAGGAACACGAGCCACAGTGCGTCCATAACTTCACCTTTACAAAAACAGTATGGGAATTATATAAATATTTTGTAAAAATAAAATTTGCACTTTTGAATAGAAACACCATAAAATTGGTAATTAATTAAACAATCTTTTAAGCTAAATTAATTAAATCTTTAAATTTATTTTCTTTAGTATTTGCAAGTTTGTTTTCTTAACTTTGGTTTAGCTTTCAATTGTTGTCGCATGTCCACCACTTAAGTAAATAAATTAATAGATTCACCAACAGCTCTCGAAAATCAAACAGACGTCATCTGTTTATTCAGATGGGGAACTGCACTGGACACGACTTGGAGAGCGCGTCAATATAGTTGGATAGACAGAAAAAAGATGATGACGTGGTTGTTATTATTTTTGTTTTTGTTTGCTTTTCCCATTGCATTCCATTCCCGTTGACACCTAAGCACACAAATTGCGTTAATAGTTCATTAACTCTAAGACAAAAGCCTAAGGCATATTAGCTCGATACGATTCTTCAACTATAAAAGGGCGAATTGTCTGGTGAAATGAAAGTCAGTTTCTAATTGTGGGACAGACAATGCGCACCTTAATAATTGTTACAC
This sequence comes from Hirtodrosophila cameraria, assembly GCA_949708635.1. NCBI lineage: Eukaryota > Metazoa > Arthropoda > Insecta > Diptera > Drosophilidae > Hirtodrosophila > Hirtodrosophila cameraria. The sequence goes on from OX453090.1 coordinate 44,979,871, forward strand.
TTCTTACTCTGGTTGCTGTAGCCATGACAGTTCCCGTGGCTCATGGTGGACCTGGCGGCTACGGCGTAGGCGGACCTGCCGCTTACGGCCGAGGTGGACCTGGGGGCTATGGCCGAGGTGGTCCTGGTGGTTTTGGCCCAGGTGGACCTGGTTTTTACTTCCCAGGTGGGCCTGGCCGTGGTAATGGTGTTTTTGGTGGACCTGGTGGTAATGGTCCTCCAAGGGGTGGTCATCCACCCTGTCACCAACCCCCCACAACGACAACTAGCCCCATCAGCAGCACTACTGAAAGCTCCAATGACAGCAACACCACTGAAAGCTCCAATGACAGCAGCACTACTGACAGCTCCAATGACAGCAGCACAGCAGCCTAGGATAACACAATCTCCTTATAGGCTTATTTTAGTCAATTGGCATTTCGGTTTTCTGTAATTGTGGCACAGTCATATGAAATTAAAATAAATGCGAACATTGTATATATACAGACAATCATCGTATCGTATATGTTACTATTTTTGATCCCAATCCCTCTAAGCATGATTTTGTCAATATTATTTCATTGTTTTAGTTACTTACTTAAACATATCTGTGGTTGATATGCATCGAACAAAATAAGTTAATATTATACATTTATTTAGGAAATCCTGTTGAATATAATCAAATATCATCAGTTTGAAGTCAGATTAAATTAGCATAAGCATATTGCTCTAAAAAATAGTTTTTTATCAAACTCCATCGATACATACAAACATTAACTGTATGTTGTCTCTAACTTTTCCAGTGCCCATCAAACTGTTGCTTATGCCTGCTGAGACGGTTGAAATAGATTCGCCAATAGCTTTGATGTTTGTTATCCGATCGTAATGATATAACCGCAGCTGATGAACATTGATAAAACATATACGCATATCAAAAACCAATGCAGTATCTTTAAAATGGTGGCTATGGGAGTAATTTTTGATTTGCGGGGATGCGAGGGGGTGTAGCCGAAATTTGAAAAAAACTTGATCTGCGTATGGTATACAAGAACCTACAAGAGTAAAAATATGTTACGATTTGGTTGATAGATAACTAAGAATTGTTCAACTTTAGCGAATATAGCCTTTGTTTTCAAAATCTAGGGTATTACAACAAATTGAAAAAAACTAACACAAAAAACCAGCTACACTTGAGTAAAGTTGCATGTAGTGCACAGGCACAACTGGTTTTGTTTTTTTTTTTTTTTGGTTTTTATATAGTACATAGAATTTATGTATGTATTATACCTGTGGCGCAATGAGCAAAAGCTGTTGGCCTGGCCTGGCCTGGATGAGAAGAGAAGGACTGTCGAACTGAACTGAAGCAGTGCAACTTTTGGTAAAGGCCAAGTTTAAACAACTGTGTGAGCTGTGGCTCGTTCATTTTATTTGAAGAATAAGCTTCTGACTTACAATTCAACATAAAAGCAACAAATAATAATAATAATACTAAGCATAAGACGTCATCTTCGCAGCTGAGAAGTCCATAAAATGTAAGATAGAGCTCTTGCGTCTAACAAAGTACAATGGCATAGACAACAAGTTTTCATTTCAAAATACACTTTTTATACGTTTTTTCGTAATTCTATATTGTAGGCTTAATTTTTTAACAAAAAATGAAAAATTTTATATATATTGTCCGTGTGTCTGTCTGTTGTGATACGGCTAAGAATACTATTTATATTGTAAATCAATTAAGCTCTAAATTTGATTAACTCAGCTCATCGTTCTGATTCTTGCTGATTACAATAGATCAGCTCACAGGCATACCCAATTTTAAATTAAAATATATTCGGAAACTTATGAAATTCAACTATTTCGCGATAATAAGACATTCAAAACTAATTAGATAATCTTACAGCATCTCTAACTTTATTAATAATATCCATTGCATTTCGTTTTTCATTGACTTTTTCAAATCACAATTTAAATCATTTTGTTTTAAAAACTTTAAATCAATTACTCATATTTCTAAGCTAGCTGAGTACTTGTATACAATTTATGGTCGAAAACTGCACAAATTTCCACTGTAAGTTGGTACAGCACGAACATTTTGCCTGTTGGCCAAAACAACTGCAAAGAATAAATTATGAAAGCTCGGCCAAGACCAAACACACACACACATCCCTATGCACATATGCACAAAATCTTCCCTACACAAACATCCTTTCACACACACACACCCATACACCCATACACACACACACACAGGGGTATATTTGTGTACCTTTCGGTCATCTCCATCTTTTGCCACTTTTATTTGCATAAGCAGCAAAGTTGCATGGAAAATTGTTGCGTTTTATAGCTGCATTTATCGTGTGGCATGCATTGCTGGCTACAAAAATGCAAATAACTGAAAAACAGCAAGTCACCAAATGCCACTAACCAACGTCCCCTCTCCGACGTCGTCCTTGCCATACGCTCAGATGCGCTCGAGTGTAAAGCAAACATACAATAAATTATAAGAGCCCACACACCACATCAAACACACACAAGCACACACAAACACACACATACACACTCACAGACACCCAAACACACACATGGCACCCACATGACACACACAATTGTTGTTGTTGTTGTTGCATTTTATGTTTGTGGAAATTAATGAGACGTGAAAAGGTGCTGCAAATCCAAATGCGATTGCTTTAAAAGTTCGCCGTTCAATTACGCAAGCTGCAAAACTTTCCTTTTTCGAATCCTTTTACAATATACCATATATATAATATATATATATATATATATATACTTATATACGCAAGTTTGAGAACTGCAGGGATCGCGCATAAGTTAAGTAAATCTTACTGCTGCAGTAATGAGTTGGCGAATCGCAATGCAACGCATCAGAGAACTAATGACGCCTGCAAAATTTAAATGTTTATTTACTTTCTATGACAGAATTAATGAGCATCTAAGAAAGATATAAGAATATCTCAAAACGAGTTCACCCGACTACAAAGCACCCACTGCTCAGCTTTGATATACGCAAATACATTTTCATCGTATACAAAATTTAAAAAAATCTTTATATACAGAAGTGCTTATCTTTATTTGTACTAAGCAGGGATAGTAACGATTATAATTTTAATTTTTAATATAAAAATTATGCTTATTTCACAACTTCTTGAAATTGAAATTTAATTATTTCGCAATTCATTTTTGTAGTCAAAAAATAAGAGTTAAAATTAAATTTAGTTAAATAAGCTACTAAACTTTCGAATTGATTTTTAGAAATAAGTTTGAAGCTGATCAGATGAAATCCAGTTTTCGTGTATCCACGTGCTATTACATGCCTTGAAAGTAAAAATCAAATCACATAAACATAAACATATCTCTCGAGTGTGTCTGGCTACAACGTATCAAAGTAACAAATTCGCAGTCAAAATATTTAACTAAAAACTGAAATTGGTAATCAAGATAAATTAATAAAAAAAAAAAACAAATTATATGAGATAGAAATAAGAATATGTTATGACCCAATAATGGAGCAAAAAAGTTGCAAGTACTAAAATAATAAAAAATTGAAATGGGTATTCAGGATTAACAAATAAAATACTAATTAAATAAGATAATAAGAATATGTTGTGAACCAACAATGTGTTTAGTGGGGCACTACACCACTTGTTTGCTTAAACCGTTTGAGAATTATGAGCAGCACTCTAAAAAAAAAAAGACACTACACCACGTGTTTGTTTAAACCGGTTGCGAATTGTAAGTGAAAATCTTAAAAAAAGGCTTGAATTTTATTTATTTTATTGTAAAACAAATAAATTTTTTTTATGTGCAGCTTTGCACCCATTTCCACCCAAGCGCAGTGATTTATGGTGAATTAATATGAAAATTTTTTTTGCTTATGCAGGTATTTTAAGCAAACTTGCTATTACTCAATTTTAGTTGACTAAGTTTTATCAAAATCGGGCGACTGTATGTTATAGCTATCATTGGAACAATCAGTGAAAAATTATGAAGTTGTATGCTAAACTTTTCGGCAAGTGTAGTTTTTTTCGAAGACAAGTTTTCATGCTTGTTTTGAGTTCTTTCTCATTTGCCATTCATCAAAGCAACAGCTGTTTGAGCCGAAACAAAAAAAAATTAATCAATCAATTAGCTAATGAGCAATAAATTAAAGAATTGAGACTTAAGTAAAGAGAAAAATCGAAATCTGTGTGCAAAACTTATCATGAACGAGACCAGAATGGACCAAAAGCTCATCAACATCAAATTAATTAGCATAGTTATCATTATGTCAATAGCTTCGGCAGTAGCAGCAACAGCAGCAGTCGCAGCAACAGCAACAATATCAGTAGCAGCAACAGCAGCACCAGCATCAGCAGCAACCCGCATTAGCAGCAACTTCAAATGCAATTAGCTGAGACAACGAAAAGTTTTCAGGCTTTTTATACTCTGTTTTCCAAAATGGAAAAAAAGAGTATATTGGGTTTGTGAAATGTCCGTCCGTCCGTCTGTCCGTCCGTCCGTATGAACGCAGTTTTTTTCCACAGTTTTGAAGCTAGAGCATCCAAACTTGGCATACATGTTGGTATATACCATAGTCAGACAAAGTGTCAAGATTTCCCCCCACCCCCACCCCTTCACCCCACAAACCGCAAAAACCTATATCTTCCACAATTTTACAGCTAGAGTAACCAAATTTGACATAAAGACTACTGATCACATCCTTGACCGACCTGCCAAAAAAAATATGCCACGCCCACTACAGCCCCCGCAAATGAGCTAAACCTGTATCTCCTACACCCTTATAGCTAGAAACCCCAAATTTTGCATTATGACTCCATTTGAACTCTTCGATAGATTGGAGAAACAAATTTTGCCACGCCCACCCCCGCCCCAGTAAACGAGCGATCATTTTGACAAGTACGCGTCTCGCTCTGCTTTGGGCCTTTGCAGCGTTCTGCACTTAGTAAAAATAAGTATTAGTTCGTAGCATATATATATAAGTAGTTTTTAAAAGAATTTAATTTAATATACGAACAGAAAACAGAGTATATCGCAGTCGGGTCAGCCCGACTGCAACGTTCTTACTTGTTCTTTTTGTTGTTTTAGCCACCCACTCACACGCTTGCCCGACTAATTAAGAACTTTTCAGATACATAGATACGAAAATGGCAGATGAGAAGGAAAAAACGTACACATACATATTTGCAAATATGTTCATATATATATATATATATATACATATATACATATATATGTGTGTATGTACTTTGGTATATAATAGCAGCTGAGTATCACAGTATCATGACATCGTCAACTCATAAAGGAAGCAGCAGGAAGCTGCCTGTTTGGCAACAGCATCAACCACAACGCCCAACTCTGAAGCATTGAGGAAACTGCAACGTCTGATTATGTCATTTTCCAGTAGCACCCAACCCAGTAAAGCACACCAGTTGGGTCATATTTGTTATATCGCCATAATGCATGTCATATCTGTCGCATCAGCGATGCCGGCAACAAACACACACACACACACACACACACACATACACAACAGCAACAACAATGTACGAGAACAACAACAATGTTCAACCAATGTGTGTTGGTTTGTCCCTTGTTTGCTTATAAGCCATAAGATAATTTTGATTATACGACTGTTAGTTGCTGTATGGAAAAAACAAAGTATTTAATGTTTTCATTATGAATTAAAGTCACAGATTCATAGCTCAATTAAAATTTAGTGAAGAACCCAACAGAAACATAGCTATGACTTATGATTTTACGATTTTCGATATGAGTTTTGAGTTTTGAATAATCATATTTACAATGACTTCAATTCTGAGAAATAATAACGGAAGGATTTCGGCAGGATGTTGCATTATTTATTTGGAGAGATGGACTCTCACAGCAGAGAAGGGTAAAGGCACTACGAATCTTAAGTATATTTTGTGCCCTGCTACTATTACTTTTAAAGAAAGAGAGTCGAAAAAATCTAAAAAAAACCTTCAATTTAAACTCGAAAATTGAAAAAAAAAATATCTTAAAAGAGCCTTAAATATATTAAATAAAACTCAGAAAAGAGTTTCAAGCTTGCAACTAAATGAGTCCTAACAGATAAATAATTCATTAAATAGGAGGTCGAAAATTATGCTAATTGAGCTCATAAAAGAGTCCTAAAATATCCAAAAAATTATCCAAATAATGCTCTTAAGTTCATTACAATTCAAGTATTTTAGGATTTGAGACTCCCAATTGAGACTCTTTTTTCAATGAGCACGCGTGGAACAAAAAGAAGCTCTACAAAACTATTCAATGGATACAAAAAAAGATCAAAATACTGCGAAATGTGAATCTTTTAAGAGCTCTTAAAGGATTCTCTTGGTTTTCTGGATGATGTCGTTATACTCTCTGCAGAGCCGACCAGAAATGTAGGATTGCTTGGCTATCCGAGAAAATAGTTATACGTATACGCTACTAATGTCCCCTTTTGGAGCAGAATTCCATGGCATTAAACTCGGATTGAATAACGCTGTATGGAGTGCCCATTGCAATCGAGTATCTGGTGTTGGTTTCAGAGATCCCCTACCCCAACCACTCACATATTTCGTTACAAAATTGTTACACACCATCTTGCAAAGGATATATGTATAAAAATGTTGGGCTAGTGGAAGACTGTAACTTTAAGCACAATGCTTGTCAAATTAATTATAATTTATAGCTGCTATTCAGTATATTATTATTGACGCTGCATGGAGAACAAAAAATGACAGCTTGCCAACTCATATATAAGAAGCAATTGCTAAAAGACTGACATCATCATAATTATTTGCTATAAGTAAGTATGTGTAAAAAAAAAAAAAACAAAATATCAATTAAATTTAAATAAAAATGCACTCACATCAATTTGGCTTAATATTTATTGGAGTTGACCGAAAAGGCCGCTCGAATGCATTGCAGCGAGTGCTAAATGAGGCACAACCACTTATGGATTTTGGTTTCAGCCCGTTATGGTTCCACACACACACACACACACACACGCACACACACACAGACACACATGCATCCTGTCACGCAATATAAGTTTATTGTGTTCTTGCTGGCGTCAGTGCACTCGATCCCGGGATAATGGTTCCAGATCCGGCTCCGGTTGCCTCATTTTGCGTTCATCGCTTTGCTTTTACGATTATGTGCAAATAAATGTGCATAATTTGTTAGCACAAATCTTTGCTTTACCAATAATTTTGGACCATGAACTGACTGAAAAACGTTGTGCAGTAGATCAAGGCCAGTGGGCTGTTAATTTGCTAACTTATTGAGCATTGCTGGCTGGTTAATATGCGAGTGCACGACTAGCAGATACTCTTTATCTATATATCTTTAGTACTCTACTCGTCTTGTAGTTCAATTAAAGAAATAAGTTGGTTTCTTTTGCTCGTTCAGACGTTAAGTTCGTTCAATTCTTTAGTTCAACTGTTTCGTTCTTTAATTAGTTCAAAATGCAAAAGTAAGACTAATATGATCAACAAGAAGGAACGAACTAGATCAGGGGTGCAAAAAAGTTGCTTATGGCAGCGCAATCACCTTTGCCCTCTTTTCTTTTTTTTTCAAAAAAGACAGAGCTGAAAGAGCAATGGGGTTGGGCACCCCTGAACTAGTTGAATTACCATTAAGAATATAGTTCGTTCGCTCAGTTTGGTGAATAGCTCAATGGAACTTATTCAGAACGATGCGATGCAACACTACTCTGTTGTTATTCATTAGATCGATCAAACCAGTAAGCGATGAAGTTTTTCATTACAAAAATCAAGATAATGTGATTCGTAAGTCAAGGTGTTTTTCGTGGCTTACATCGGGTATTTCGTAAGGGTTCCCTTCCATATGCTTTTTATCAACGATCTTCTTCAAGTTCTATCTGTTTTATGAAGTCCTCCTCTTTTCTTTCTGCTTCAGGAAGTTTTGAACACTTGGTTCTTATTCATTCTTATTATGCTTCAATAATCGTAATGTCACCATGGGTAAGAAGGCTAAAATCAAACTGGATTTCATGAAGAGATGGTCAAAAGTGTTTGATTATTCATACACCACCTTACTAACATACACCTCACTATAATGCGCCCTGGCTTGAAATACTGTTGCTGTATCTGAAGTACCCTATATTTATTATATGAGGGGTAAGATTGAAGCGTTTCAGAAAAAGTTTATGAGCGTTTAAGAACACCATTCTATTCCAGTAGATTACTCCTACTTGATGTGCTATTTTATAGATATTTTCGAATGGTTTTTAAAAATTAAATACACTTAACACTTAAGTGCATTCAAAAAAGAAAAGCTGGCAGTTAACAGACACCTGCCTGAAGTTAGGCTGTCAACGTGAGTTGTGACCTTGAGTGGGCCTGTAAAGTCCAATAGCAAGAATATGGCTAATTTGAAATGCAACAGTTCCAAGAACAACAAGAAAAACTTTCGTTTTTGTAAGTTATTGCAATGCTTAGCACGCATGCCACATGCCACTCCCACCCATCAAACGGACAGAGGCGAGCATATGGCACAGAGCGGAACATTTCGTAATTGAGGTAGGCGCAATTTTCTGATGCCATGATAAGTTTAAATTCAGCCGTGTTGCAGTTGCATGTTGCATGACTGGCTGCCACACAATGCCCATGCCACACACAAGAACCCACACTTACACACAAGTGCAACGCTCCCAATAGGCAATGGCAGGGAGGTCCTAAGACGTCAACGCGTCCTTGAGCGCACTTTTCTGCCACTTGCCTTCTATTTGTAATTTTAACGAGCTTGCCTTCTTGCTGTTGTTGTTGTTCTTGTTGCTGTTGTTGTTGTTTTTGTTGTTACACTACTTTGCTTACTGTTTGTGTGCTTGTGCAACATTTGCAGCACGACGCAAAGGCCTCAGTTACTCTGTATGTAACTGAGTTGTTGCCATTTTCTTTTCAAATTGCATATATTTCTTTTCTTTCTTTTTTTGGTAACGTCCGTGTCTCAAAAGAAAATGAATTTTCTTTGGCATTTCCTTGCGTTGCTGTCCATTTGAGAAGATTTGATGTGAACGCCCAAAAACACTCCATGCCACATGCCAATCTTTCGAGTCTCATGCCTCACACACTCCACCTTATGTTATATTTTGTGCTGCTTGTGCAGCCATTTCCGGCGGAAGCACGCAGAACTTTTGCAGGTATTTAAGTGGCCCGCTGCGCGTTGCAAGTTGCTAGTTGCCAACTCGAGTTCTTTGAGCATTTTTTTAGCCGACAAGCTACACTCAACTTGCTACTTGCTACTTGGCGACTTTGACTTGCGCCATTTCTTAGTGTGCACACTTCCGTTTCCGGCGCGAAGCGAGGCGCTACAACCACAAATATGTTTAGTCGTCTTACTTACTAGACAAAACTTACATAAATGTACATATGGCTAAAACTAAATTTGGAACATGTGCTGACTGCATGCCAAATTATCGATCAATTTGGAAATTTTGAAAGTGCAGCGGATTTTCGAGCTAATAGCATGCATATTTGAATAGATTTTTCAATATATTCTATATAGTATAATAAAAACTGGTTTCGTTAAATATTTATTTCAACAACCATAAAATAATCAAAAAAGAATCTCCAACAAAAAAGAACAGAGTTTTTATACTCTGTTTTCCAAAATGGAAAAAAAGAGTATATTGGGTTTGTGAAATGTCCGTCTGTCCGTCTGTCTGTCCGTCTGTCTGTCCGTCTGTCTGTCCGTCTGTCTGTCCGTCTGTCCGTATGAACGCAGGTTTTTTCCACAATTTTGAAGCTAGAGCAACCAAACTTGGTATACATGTTGGTATATACCATAGGCAGACAAAGTGTCAAGATCTCCCCCCCACCCCCACCCCTTCCCCCACAAACCGCAAAAACCTATATCTTCCACAGTTTTACAGCTAGAGTAACCAAATTTGACAGAAAGACTAGTGACCACACCCTTGACCGACCTGCCAAAATAAAATATGCCACGCCCACTACCACCCCCGCAAATGAGCTAAACCTGTATTTCCTACACCCTTATAGCTAGAAACCCCAAATTTTGCAGTATGACTCCATTTGAACTCTTCGATAGATTGGAGAAAAAAATTTTTACGTGCAGAAAACAGAGTATATCGCAGTCGGGTGAGCCCGACTGCAACGTTCTTACTTGTTTTTATATAAAAACTCAGTTTTCGACCTATCGTTGCTAAGTAAGGTCAGGTTTTCAACAATTTTGACTAAACTTTTTATAGTATAGCTAATCTTGCTTTGTACTCACTTTCCAAAGGACATCTGTGAAACCAATAAGAAGTTCTTCATGCAACAATTTTTCTTTCAACAGGTTGTTAAAATATAGTTGTTCATGGTGAATAAATTTGGTCAACATAAAGCATTATGAAACTCAGGATTGGATTGAACGATCGTTTCATCTAAATAATTGTTCATCTAGAATTGGTTAATAATATCTATTATTGGTAAGATATATTCAAAATCAAATAACATTTTCATACAAATCTGGTTCAATATTTACATAGAACTCAAAATCTTAACAATATCTGTCTATATAGAATATATAGAATGTATACCAAGTTAGCTTTGAAAATGTGCGGACATAGAGATGGAAATACAGATGGACAGACAGACAGTCGGACATTTGCCAAACGCAATATTCTGATTTTTAAATTTTGAAGAAAAAAAAAGATTATTCATAAAATTTTGAGTTTCAAAATTTGATATCCTACAAATTGTAGGCTACAATACGTTAAACACTCTGTATTTTTTTTAAAATAACATTTATTATACTTTTAAATTTGTGATCAAAGAGGCCTGTTGTCCAATTGTCTATGAGGACTAATATGTTTCGACAAGTCTCTTTTCTTTTAATTCTGGATGAAGTAGCACCAAAAAAGTTTAAAAAAAAAATAAAATTTTCTGTAAACTAAATTACTTGTTAAATAAATTTTATATATATAATATCAAAAACAAATGGAAGAGGATCATAGACCCGCTTGGGGTCGTGGCTGCAGTCGCGGTATGTTCACACTATTTTCTAACTTTAGCTATATCAACTGACTGTCAATGACTACTGTACAGGTTGCTTATTACCCATACGAGTTGTTGTTGCACTGATGGGTTTCTGTGCACTAATCTGCGCCTATACCAATCGCGTATCTATTTCCCATGTTTTAACGAAACTAGTCTTTCCTCAAAATCGTACAGAAGCTGATTCTGAAAAACAAAATGTATGTCCTCCAGAACCGGTGGTGGCGTCACAAGTTGGAGTCAATGTAAGTGTTTTAAGTTTTGTACAATTATGATAAATTATTGTTACTTGCCCAACATATGTATATAGGAAAACCCCGTATATCATTGGACGGAACAAATGCAAGGATTTGTTTTGGGCAGTTTCTATTTGGGTTATCTTCTTACCCATCTGCCCGGCGGTGTACTGGCTGACAAGTACGGCGCCAAATGGGTATTGGGCTTATGCTTACTCATCTCCGGCATAAGCACTATTTTAACACCATTTGCAATTGAAGGTGCCGAAGAATGGGGCTTGATGGTCGTCCGTATTATCATGGGCGCCGCACAGGGTCCCCTATTTCCAGCCCTCACGACACTACTCTCCGCTTGGGTACCACCCAAAGAGCGAGGCACATTGGGTGCCATGTGCTATAGCGGTGTTACTTTCGGTACCGTCCTTAGTAATGTAAGTTCTGGAAACATGCTCACCTATTTCAAGTGGCCGGTAACGCTCTTTGTACTTGGCACCGCATCTTTAATCTGGTTTGTAATCTATGTAAGTTTCTTGATTTCTTTGATTACACTATGAAACACTGAAAATGCATTCAGGTTAAAAATCACCTTTTCACTCCTAAGCAGAAACATTTTTATATTCTTCTTTTTTTTTTTTTAAATTGAAAAAGGAGTATATTGGGCTTGTGAAATGTCCGTCTGTCCGCCCGTCTGTATGAACACAGTTTTTTTCCACAGTTTTGAAGCTAGAGCAACCAAACCATGTATACATGTTGATATTTACCATAGGCAGACAAAGTGTCAAGATCAAAACCTGCGTTCATACGGACGGACCGACAGACGGACAGACGGACATTTCATATAAAAACAACATACCAAATGAAAGTCAATACATAGACCCACAAATAAGTCTGTTACATTTTCAACATGTATCTAATAGTTTTTAAGATATTGAATTTCACATGACTAAAATATTTTTTTTTTTAAATTCAGCCTTATTTTGTGACATAGTGTTATTGTTATACTCGTATTTATGTCTAAAAATCCATATCTAATTGTTAGTTTTCAATGCTTAAAGGTTTTCGTGCAAATCAGATCATATCATAATTTTTTTAGATTTGTTGTTATTTTCATACTAATGAGTGCATTACAGGCTGTACTAATTACAAGTAAGCCCGGCACACATCCGTGTATCAAACCCAAAGAGGAAGCCTATCTTAATGAAACTATAACCAAACGTGATGTGAGCAATGTGTCAGTTCCATGGAAAGAAATGTTATTCAGCAAGGCCATGATGGCTGTGATCGTTAGCCAGGTGGGTCACGATTGGGGCTACTATGTGATGATCACCTGTTTACCCAAGTATATGAACGATGTGCTGCGCTTTTCTATTAAATCCAATGGCTACTTCACCTCCCTCCCTTTTATGGCGATGTGGTGTTGTACAATTTTTTGTGGATTTCTGGCCGATTGGCTTGTACGTACGGAAAAGTTGACACTTAACACTGAACGTAAATTGTTCACATTTATAGGTGAGTACAATTTAATGAATTTAACATAGTTAAAGAATAAACATAAAAATAGCTATAAATTAGACAAATGACAAATGCAAACGATATATCAATAACGAGGCAAGTATGATGACTATATTGAAAAGTTTCAGTGATTCGATTTTTGTTAGTGGATTTGAAGAAATTTGAAATAAAGTTGATCTTTGTATAGGTTAGAATTTATGGACTCCTCGATCCAGATGCCAAATGGCTCATTGTGATGCCTAAAAAGTAGACAAAAGGGATGCAAAGGAAGTGGATAAGAATAGGTTAGAATGTGGAAAAAGAAGTAGCTTAGCTCAGAAGGCGCCTTGCGACTTTTGAATCATCCTGTAGACTCAATAAAAAGAGTCAAATCCTTCAGTGGCCAATCTGCCATACTGTCCATTTCTTCAAAAAAGTTTTATGGTATACAGGAATCTTAAATGAAAATTTTGTTTCTCTGCGAGAATAGCGCGTTCAGACGGACATACCGACAGACTATTTATGTATAAGTAATTACATACAAAGTACTTTTCATAAGGCGCCGGGCGTAAAAACAACACGAATAAAACGTATATTTTTGCATAGTTATATTTTTGTGTATACAATTTATATTGATATGCACTTAACATCTATCTTCATATTACAGGTGCCATTGGTCCAGGCGCGTTCACGGTCATAGCCTCGTATTCCGGCTGCAATAAAATCTTGGTTGTAGCAATGTTCACACTTGCCATGTTTTTCATGGGTGCTTATTATGCTGGTCAAAAGTTAACACCCATGGACATGTCACCGAGCTATTCGGGCACGATTATGGCCATAACCAATGGACTGGGTTCATTCGCGGGCTTAGCATCGCCACCTGTTGTTGGCTTTATGACTCCCCATGTAAGTGTGATATACATACTCGTACCTATACAAAAAGTAACTTAAATATTTAAAAATTTTGCTAAATGTTTTATAACAGGCCACAATGGGCGAGTGGCGAATGGTATTCTGGTTGGGCTTCTTTATATTGGTAATCTCATCCATCGTATTCTGGATCTGGGGCACAGCCGACATTCAGCCTTACGACCCGAAGTATGAGGAAAAAGCTGCAAAAGCTTAATATTTACAATAATATATTTAGTGGACCGTTTTTTAATATCGGTTATGATTTCGATTGAGTACGAACAAAAAAGTTATTATAACGACATATGGCATCAAAATTTTAGATCTTCAGAGACATACTTAAAAGCAATTCTTTCCAAATGTAAATGGTTTAATGTGCAGTAGTATTTCAGAACAATTCTTTCAGAATGTAAATGATTAAAGATATGTTATATTGTTAAAACTTTTATTTGCATATCAACACTTGTTATCTCGGCACGCCGAAGATAACTTTTCTTTCTTGTTTCTATTTAGTCGCTAGAGATCATTGGGAAGCAATTCAAAAATTTAATCACAACAGTGCTATCAGGCCAATTTGTAAAATGAAAATGCGGTTAAAATGAAATCGATTTTAACTGATTATATCGCATGTTCTTAATGACACGACCAAAAAGCAAAGGCGTTACAAAACACACCGCAAATCGATTTTTTGCCATAGTAAACATTTAAAGTGTGTGTGTCAGTAATATTTGTATTTGTGTATGAATATGTTTGAGAAAGTTGAGCGTGACTAAACCAGGTTGTATAGGCCAAATTACTTAATTAACGCATTGCGTCTGAAATGACTTGAACGACGCAAGGCGTCTGAAGGCAATCTGCATTCGCATAACTGATGACTCACGTGGATGAACATAATGGTAAACGTCAATGGAGCTAACATTTCGATGCGTTGTGGTGTCAACTGAATTGACCTCTTGACCTCGCATGTGCCTTCTTTGTATGCCCTTATCCATCAAACGAAATCATCAATTTGTGCAATTGTGTTTAGCAGGTTGACATCAGAGCCCGTAAATTAAATGTTCTTGGTCAAAAGCAATGTAGGAACTAGTCGTGTTCGTTCATCAGTTCATCTGTATTTAGGTTTGTCCAGGAACTGAATGTGGGCTTTCGTAGCTAAACAAAGTACATAGATCCATTGCAGATTTGCCATTTAGATTTCCAATCGATATTGAGACTGAAACTGGGACTATGACTGTTAATAACAAAGAAGTGACTGTTATAGGGTATGTATCTGTTATTTACACTGTGATTGCTTTTTACTCCCTGTTCCCATTAAAAATGGGAAAAAGGGAGTTAAAAAAGTACTGCAAATGTATGTAACAGGCAGAAGGAGGCATTTCCGACTATATAAACTATATATATTCTTGATCAGGATCAACAGCCGAGACGAACTAGCCATGTCCGTCTGTCTGTCTGTCTGTCTGTCCATCTGCCCGTCTGTCCGTATGAACACACAGATCTCGGAGACTACAAGAGCTAGAGACACCAAACTTGGCATGAAGGTTCCTGTATACCATACGCAGATCAAGTTTATTTCAAATTTCGTATGCACCATCCCGCAACCCCGCAAATCGCAAAAGACTCCCACAGCCACAATTTTAAATATAAAGCTTTAATTTTTGGAACACATGTATGTTTAATCAATGTCTTTCGGATGTGTAAATTTCAACACGATCGGATAAATAGCACCAAAGTTATGGAAGAACTTATTTCCCCTGTCTCAGCAGGCAGAAACAACAGTTTGACATGCACTGTGCAAGTTGAGTACGCTGCTTGCTTGTGTTGCCGCTGAAGTGCTTGAAATACAAGTTGGGAGCAGGGAGTCGCGTAGTCGGGCACACTCGACTAGAGTATTCTTACTTGTTGAAAATGTAATATTAAGTTAGGGCTGTGATTTTGGACAAATGATACGGTACAGCATAGGAAAAGAGCTGTAATCGCAGGTTTGGACCGAGTTAGGAGGAGTTATCTGGTACAGCAAGCCCACTTTTGCAATTGTTGCGAAATAGTTTTTTTAAGCATGCCTGTATAAATTGAACAACTATGTAAGAACATTGCAACATGCTCATAAATCTTCAAAAATAATGTTGATTTTTATTATTTTTGTTTTGTTTTTTAGCTGGCCCATGGCTTTGATTTGTTTTGTGTGTCCTAAGAGTGCCATAAAACAATTACCCAGCATGTTTAAAATTGTGTGCTATTGACAAGAGGCACAAGCAAAAGGACACACTTACACATACACACTCAGGCACACATACACACTCAGACAAAAGCATGGAAGCAGCAGGCTTAACGGCGAATATAGCCAGGCAACACACATAGACACATCGTAAACACACAAACACAAAAACACACACACACACAAATACATACACATACATGTCTATGATTTCAGTTGGCAACTTTTTGTTTGCTCTACCTTGTAAATTTTCGCTGTATTTATGTCAACGATTTGACAATTTGCGTGTTATTAAATATTGATATTTGGTAAATATTATTGCTGTAAAGCTTCATAAATATGAATAACATTACTCATACGCCTCGTTAATGTCACAAGTCATAGAATTTTCAAAAATTTATATAAATGTTTCACAACAAATTGAAAAGAAGTTGTTGCTGTTGAAAAGTTGATCAGAATTATTATGCTGCTCAAGAAAATGTTACTACTACTACTTAAATTCAACAATTTCTAACTAAACAATGAAGCATACGTGATATTGCTAAAAAATCTTAAGATCATAAAAAGGGTAAATTGTTTTAAATATATGCTATATACATATTAAAATTCAAGATATTCAATATGCTAAATGTACATAAAGGATATTCGAATAAAAACTTAAACGAAACAATTTAATAATTGCCTGTTTTTATTCGAACGCCCTTCTAGATAGTCGCAAATTTTGAAGCTAACATCTAAGTATAGGGATATAAATGTTCAATATAATAAACGGATGGTTGTGTACTCACATTAAGACCGCATACCGTTGAATAGAGCCACGGTTTATTTGTTTTATCCAATTATATTAACATTTTATCTCTTTAAAAGCATTGTAATATTTAACATTGTGATATTGTTATAAATGGCATTTTTTTGTTGCAACACAATATGCAATTATTTGACTATAGTCATACACTTTAATTTGTTTGTTATTATTATTATGTTTTAAGCTGATTTCACTTATTTTTTAAGGTATTAAAATCTAATTTCTAAACACACACAGACACCGATACTTATACGTGATATTATTTTAGATACAAAGTAAGCTGTAAACTTTGCGTTGAGCTTGATCAATTTAACTATATACACATATATTCCTTGACCGATTTCTGCAAGTAAACAATTAAAAATATTTGAATTAAGTGTACAAAATATTTATTATTGGTATTGACTTAAGTTAAGCACTTTAAACTTTGTTATTCCCATATATTTATGCAAGCCTTAACTTTAGAAGCACCAACCATATGCTGTGTATATGGGTACAGAATATCTCCATTGGCACCAACTATATTCAAATAAATCAGTCGTCAATTGATTATAGTTTTTTTTATAATATATGATTTGCACCGTTTTAAACTAAACAAGTAAGAACGTTGCAGTCGGGCTCACCCGACTGCGATATACTCTGTTTTCTGTTCATATATTAAATTAAATTCTTTTAAAGACTACTTATATATATATATGCTACGAACTATAAAATTCTTTCTACTAAGTGCAGAACTTTGCAAACGCCCAAAGCAGAGCGAGACGCGTACTTGTCAAAATGATCGCTCGTTTACTGGGGCGGGGGTGGGCGTGGCAAAATTTTTTTTCTCCAATCTATCGAAGAGTTCAAATGGAGTCATACTGCAAAATTTGGGGTTTCTAGCTACAAGGGTGTAGGAGATACAGGTTTAGCTCATTTGCGGGGGCGGTAGTAGGCGTGGCATATTTTTTTTGGCAGGTCGGTCAAGGATGTGGTCAGTAGTCTTTATGTCAAATTTGGTTACTCTAGCTGTAAAACTGTGGAAGATATAGGTTTTTGCGGTTTGTGGGGGAAGGGGTGGGGGTGGGGGCAGATCTTGACACTTTGTCTGACTATGGTATATACCAACATGTGTGCTAAGTTTGGATGCTCTAGCTTCAAAACTGTGGACAAAAACTGCGTTCATACGGACAGACAGACGGACGGACAGACGGACATTTCACAAACCCAATATACTCTTTTTTTCCATTTTGGAAAACAGAGTATAAAAAAAATATACATTTAAATGTTTAATGTATTTAAAACATATGCAAGACTTTTAAAGCTCTAACTGTACAAAATATATAAAAATAAATCATCAAAGGAAATTACGTCAGTTAATTTTGATAATAGTATAAAACTAAATTTTGCTTTATTTCAACATAGAAGAATTGGTTCTTACCAGTTATGGGTACATGTTATCATTTGTTAAAAAATTATTTTCTTGAACTATCTTTGGACAAAATTTTAACGGTGCCCTATCAAAAACGATAGTAAACAGTTTTTAAGTATTTAAGTTAT
Organism: Hirtodrosophila cameraria; assembly: GCA_949708635.1. NCBI lineage: Eukaryota > Metazoa > Arthropoda > Insecta > Diptera > Drosophilidae > Hirtodrosophila > Hirtodrosophila cameraria. Next base: position 44,998,092 of record OX453090.1, read on the forward strand.
TCTACAAAATGTCTTGTGTTACATTTTCTATGTCCAGTTCATCTGCAGTCTCCTTCAGCAACGATAATACTTAATAAAGACTTTCAGGAACTGGTTTTTCCCAACACATTTATCCTGTCATTGTGTATACCCCAAAAGTGATCAACAAAATGTACAATGTTTTGAATTATTAATACAGAAATGTAGAATCATTTGAATATTTATTTATGAATGAGTCCTTTTGGGTATATTAATTTTATGGCATATAGAAAAATATTCAAGCCAAGAAAATTTATGCCACGTATCATAGTTTAAACGGAAAGTTAGCCGGAAAACTGCCCACCCACACAATAACAATAACAACAAGAACTTAATATTCGTAAAAAAAAAACACAAAAAATGTAAATGTAGGTCAGCAAAGTGAATTGAAAAGCAACAATGAATAAAGTAACAACAACACCAACAACAACAAATACAAATACATATGTGTATCACCTATAGTTGGGTATATATTTGTATTTGTATTTGTGTTTGTATTTGTCGGTGTGACTATTTTTTACTTGGCCACACTGTAAAATCAATTTTCATTAAACTATGTCACGCGTCGTATAAGTAATCAGCGAGCAAACAAACAAAATGACACAGACCAACGGGATGTATGCGTAATGTATGCCTGTGTTGCGTGTTGTTGCATTGTTGATTGTTGTTATTGTTATTGTTGTTATGGTGCTAGCATATTGTACCATAAATTCATTTAACACTAATTTCAATAAATCGAAATTCCTCATTCTCTAAACACTAGTTATAATTGAATGCCAATAAAACACAGTTCAATAACAAGCATTTATTGCTCGGCTATTCCACAAGAAAAAAACACTATAGTAAACTTGGCTAAAGGCTGTTTAACAATCTAAAGCAAAGTGTGTAAACATCTGCTCGTCTTTAAGCCCCACACGATGCCCATTTGGACAAACGGCATCTCATACTGCAAGCACATGCAAGTCCTTTAGAATCGTGTTCTTAAGGATATACCTGATGTACCTTTTGATGTAAGCAATCACAAACTTTATTATGAATGTATCATGCTTGTGGGTACACTGAGAGAACTCTATGGTGAATTCATGCATTGAAATCGAATCTATAATAACTTTAAAATAGTTATAACGTAAGTAATCATAAAGTGTACGCTGAAATGGTTAAATTATGGATAAAATAAGCATAAATTATGCATTAAAATGTAAAAAATTGTGCATAAATATGCAAAACTTATGCATTTTTAATCTTATGTCGGGCATAAAAATAAAAAAAATAATGCATTAATGAGCATAAGTTGTGCATTCATATGTAAAAATGATGCTTTATGCTTATTTAAACATAAGCAGCTATGCATAAGTGTGCATAATTTATGCCTTGCTATGCATATTTAATACATATGGTGCTATAACTGCCAGAAAACTGACAAAATTTAAATTTACGATTAAGCTAAGTGTGAATGCTGTCTAAAATTTATCTCCGTGTATGTAGCAGATCAGAAGGCAAGTCTTTGCAATGATATAAGAACCGTTAGCCAACTGTCTACAGACCCATCTGCAGTAGAAAATGTTTCCTCAATTTATTTTCCTATTTAACAATATTTACATACATGAAATTCCTATGTATTTATACTCAAAATATAGTATATACTATTATAGATCAAATTATATTAAAGACGGCGCTTTTTTCCAAAATTGTTTAAAAACCTTTGAAAGTTACCATATAATTATTTTATTAACTCGAAAAGCCTAAAGGTATATGAAGTTTTGATTTCGATTTAATCTAATTATCCTGCATTAAGCATATTGATCAATATTACCAGAGATACCCTTTCAAGCCCATGTTTGCCTTTTGTATTTAGCTGTTAAAAGTAGCGTCCCCTTCCCCAAAAAGTATGCAACAAAGATTTACCTCTTGTTATTGTTGTGATTGTGAGCTCAAGAGATGTGATTTGTTTATTTAGTTTTAAATTGTTGTTATAGTGAAAGCGTATTGAATTGTTTTGTTTAAATCAAAATCACAATGATGATTAAATAGCAACAACACATGACAATTTTAAAGCTCGATAATTTGACGCCTTTCGATGATTTGGTGGAAAATGTAATTGGAACTGGAACTGGTTGATGTTATCTTCTGGCGATTTGTCGTTATTGATGTCGTCGTTTTTGTCTTCGGTGCTGTTGTTGTTCTTATTATTTTTACAGCCCCCGAATTGAATGGTGGCACAATTTTTAATGCACATTTTTGTGGACTGACCTTTGCTGCGATGTGCATGTATTATGTGTCAGCAACAAATTTATTTGATTACACTTTCACAGTTTTACAATAGCCGTAAGAAGTTTTTATTTAGTTTGTTATCAATGTCGTTGGCTTAATGGCTGTCAAAGTTCTAGCCGTAGCTTAGTTTAGCCTTGCATTCGTATAATTTGCATAAAATGCATATAAAATGCTACCCTAAAACAGACCAATAAATATTAAAAACTCTGTTTATTTTCAACTCGCCCCACTTTTGACGCATTACCCTGAAAATGTATAGCAATCAACTTTAAACAAATATTTACGCCAGTTCAAATCAATGAAAGAACACAACAATTTGAATTATAAATACAATTCAATATTTAATAAACGACAAAAAACACAAAACTTACTGACAGCAAAAAACACACAAATAAGAACATTGTTGTCCATTGCTCCCGACTGCAATATAATCTGTTCGCAAATGTTTTCGTTTATTTTTGATCTTATTTATCAAGGACATCTTTTATAGTCCGCATATATGAAATAAGTTAGGAAGACTTATTTACCCAATCTTTAGAATGGACATCTCACTTATCCAACATACTTGTTATTGCCTACTTTAGGAAACAGAGTATAATTAAGAACAAGTTTAAGCATGAAATAAATACAATGTTTTGTAGCTAATTTCAATTAAATGAAAAATATTCAATTTTAGAAAACTGTAGTCAACTGACAACTATCAGAGTTACTTAAAGTTTTGCGTTTCTTTTGTTAGTCACACCACTTGACCTATATATGAGGTTCTTAACTAGCTCATGTGTGATAAAATTCTGATTTAAGAGCTGTGGACAAGGTGTATTTATATCCGGTTTATATTTTTAAAACAAATTGTTTTTAGATTAAATAAAAGAGATTGGAAGATGAGAATTTTAATCTTAAGCTTAAAAGCTTTATTAGGATTTTGGAATCTGAAAAGAGTATTTATTCAGTAAGCGTTAATTCTGTTTTTGCATTTCGATTGTTGTTATACCCTTGCAGACGGTATTATAATTTTGTAATATATTCTTAATCAGAATCAAGTAGTCCGGTTGTTAAAATTTTTTTTTTTGGATGAGAAACTTGTTTTTTTTCTCAAGCTATATTAACTAAATCAATTTGTTCAGCGTTTGAGCATGTTCTTGTCATGCTGACCAAATTTTATTTAAATCAGATCACTATATCCTATAACTGCCCTAAGAACAATCGGTCAAAAGTTAATATTTCACATGAACAATTTTTCTGCAAGGTTATATATATCTTTAAGATCACTTCTTAAGTTCACTGTTGCTTGCCTTCGTTTTTGAGAAGCTATTACAATTCTAATATTCAAAAGTCCAAAATGCATAACAAAAACAGCGCAGCATGAGCGCAATGTTACTCATACGCCACACTGGTCGGGCAGCTTGGCAACTTTCACTTTTCAGTACACTTGTCGCGTTTTTGGCGCTGCGAGTCCTTGCTACAGCTGTTTGGCTGCTGCTGCTGCCTGTGGCACGCGCCTCGTTCTCTGGCGCTCTGTATGTTATACTAAGGTCAGATATGGAGTAGCTATGCCTCAACTCCTGTAGGAAGAGAATTGCCTGTGCTCTCTCTTTTGGAAATGCGCGCGCAAGGCGTCAAAAAAGAGAGATGGAGAAGAGTGCTCTGGACTGTTAGCTCTTGGCTCAGTTTCTGACTTGTTTATAACAACAAAAACTTTCACAAACTCAAGCAGCAGTAATGTGTATAGTCATACTCATAGTCAAAGTCGTTGTTGCTGTTGCTGCACTTAACTTGAACTTTTGAAATGATGGAAAGACGCATGCGACGGCCTTTTTGAACTGCTTTCAAGGAATTTACTTAAATTTTTGTTTTCTATTTTTTTATGTTTTGTTTTCTTTTTGTTTGTGCTATGGCTGTTCTTAGCTCATGGTAAGACAGTCAGGCGTTGACCACTCTACACATACTCGTCCTATGACGCTGGGCCTTGCCTAACATTTCTCAATGTGTGTGGGCTTGGCTCAAGCACCCATCCACCCACTCACTCACCCACCCACTCACACGATGACGACTTTGAAAAAAACAACGAAATACACATTGGCCTTTGGCATTGGCATATTAAAGCGACAAGATATAGTCATATTTGAGCAGTTGTATTCGCATAGCCAAATCCAAAAATAACAAGCTCAAAGGACACTTCATCAATCAATTGACTTGACAAATTTGACGTTTGGCAAGCTAATTAACCCTTCAAATGCCAATAACTTGACAAGATACAACTATTTTAAAAACAAATTATGTTTTGACATATCGAGGCTTTATATTAAGCAATCAAATATTGTTAGAAGTCTTCAAAAAATGACAAAAACTAATTTTTCAATATAAAATATAATTTCCAAAATATTCCATTTTAAAGCTATGTTCGAGTACTATTCATTCCACTGTATTAAAAACAAAACTGTGGACGACTTTAGCATAGTAAGAAGACATTCGGCTCTGACACACAAAAACTCGGGTTCGGTATCCAGTCAAGAAAATCGTTGTATATTTCAAAATTCGGAATTCAGAGTGGTTTTCCCATCTTTTAATCGAAACTGGAAATAAGAACAGTCCTTAATATAAAAAAGGCAGCCAAATAAGTTGGAGAGCTTTACCAGTCAACAATTTATAGTTACTAGAATGATTTTTGATAAATAAATTCAACATGTTTTAGAAAATGCAAATTATATATATTTATAGTACTTGTATACAATAAAATACTATAGACAGCACATTTTCAGTCTTAGAAGCTGGCTATAAGCTATAACAAATGCAATCCGGTTTGGCTTGCAAAAGTCGAAGCTATAATCTGTTTTGCATAGCAGCTCAACACTTAACGCTCCCCAACCAGCTTCACTCCCACTCCACTCCACTTCCACTACCACTCCCCAGCTACCCCCAACTTTGCAATATATATTCGAGGTTGCCATGTAGTAGTATACGAGTATATTCAACGAAATTATCATCTAGCTTCGTACGTGCCACCTGGCCAAATGCGAGTATCTGTCAAGCTAGAAGCAGCCTCTGCCTTCATAGCTGACGATGTGTCCTTGTGAACTGGGTAGAGCCACAATCTACAGCTCGTGGCTCTGTTGCATGCCCCTTAAATTCCCCGTTGCCAGCAAGCTGCTTATCTCATAGGAAACACTGGTTGCTTGCGAGTGTATAGAAGAAAAAAAAAATGCTGCACTATGAGCGTCAAATGGAAGAAAAAAAAGTAAGTCCTACCAAAGTGGAACTGGAGCAAGAAATTGTAAGTGAAATGTCGAAATGTTTTTTCGAGCATTTGCAAAAGTCTCAAAAGAAAGTACTTTAAAATTTTACACTTGTTTATGGCCATGCCAAAAGCTTCAAATATATATATTTTTTTAGTTTTCTTTGTTTGGCGCTCGTTGCCAAAAATGCCCAATGGCCAATGCACAGTGGTCGGAATCGCCATTTGTTTGCCAAAAAGTCTTAAAATAAAGAAACGGCATTGCAATTTGACACTTTTATTTGACTGGACAAATGTAAGTTTTGATTAAAATTATGTATCGATTGGACCACAGCTTCATTCATGTCATACAAATCCAGCAAACACCCAAAAGAATTATATTTTTTATACAGTTTTTGTAATAAAATTTAATTGAAACAGATATTTAATATTTTATGTCAATTCTAAACTATTTTTATAATCATCTGATTCGTTATCTTCTTCTTCAGGAAGTTTGAAGTTTGCAGGAGACGGTGATACCAAAATTGCAACTATGTATATTTTTGTATTCATTTCTATAATTTATTAAAACATTTGTTAAAGATTAATTTAACATTGAAAACTGCAGTTTATTGAATTTTATTCATTACCTCAGCTCAACAAAGCACAAACACTTTTGGGTTAGGTCGTACTTAAAAGACACCACAACAACAACACTTAAAAACAATTCCAAATCAAAAGCACACATACAATATTCTTTACAATCTTTTTGCAATGATCTTTGTTTTCCATGGTTTACAAAAGCTTTATACACAGCTTCAAACACAACCAATTTTTATACTCTTTTTTAATTTTTTTTATAAAAAAAGAAAAAAGAGTATATTGGGTTTGTGAAATGTCCGTCTGTCCGTCCGTCTGTCCGTCTGTCCGTATGAACGCAGGTTTTTTCCACAGTTTTGAAGCTAGAGCAACCAAACTTGGTATACATGTTGGTATATACCATAGGCAGACAAAGTGTCAAGATCTCCCCCCCCCACCCCCACCCCTTCCCCCACAAACCGCAAAAACCTATATCTTCCACAGTTTTACAGCTAGAGTAACCAAATTTTGCACAAGGGCTACTTATCACATCCTTGATTGATCTGACAAAAAAAAAATTTGGCCACGCCCACCCCCGCCCCCACAAATAACCAAAGTCTGTATCTCCCCCACCCCTTTAGCTAGAGTCCCCAAATTTTGCAGGTTGAATTCTATTGTCCTATTAAAAAGAATAATTTTGCCACGCCCACCCCCGCCCCTGCAATCGAGCAATGTTTGTTTCTCCCAAACCTGTACAACGAGCCCAACCAAACTTAAATTGATGGCAAAACTTGAAAGATTTGACCAAAAATACAATTGCCACGCCCACTTCTGACTCCGCAAAGAGGCTAAAATAGAGTATATCGAAGTCGGGTGCATCCGACTGCAACGTTCTTACTTGTTTGTAGCAAACACAGCACATGTCAAGCTTTTGGTACACAGCTGAGTTTACAGCCTGAATCAACCACATGGATTCAAAAATATTCAAAAATATTAGAGACGTTAAAAAAAGTCTTTATATTTTGGACTTTATCGCAAAAAATGGGCTTTTCCGACCAATGTGCAATGCCTCAACAAGTTTCTTGTTGTACAATAGATGTTGGCAACAAAGCTTAGGCAATATTTAAACTTGGAGTTTAGGCCAAATGAAGAATTGTGTAGAATGTGTGTGTGTGTGTGTGTGTGTGTGTGTGTGTGTGTGTGTGTGTGTGTGTGTGTGTGTGTGTGTGTGCGTGTGCGTGTGCGTGTGCGTGTGCGTGTGCGTGTGCGTGTGCGTGTGCGTGTGCGTGTGCGTGTGCGTGTGCGTGTGTGTGTGTGTGTGTGTGTGTGTGTGTGTGTGTGTGTGTGTGTGTGTGTGTGTGTGTGTGTGTGTGTGTGTGCGTGCGTGTGTGTGTGTGCGTGTGTGTGTGTGTGTGTGCGTGTGTGTGTGTGTGCGCAAAATAATGGTAGTTAAAAGTCAGTTTTATATTCATTACAACGAGTCAAGCAGCAAAAACAACAACAGCAATTTACGGTTTCTGCTCCACTTTTCCTTTTTTTATATAGCCCCGACTGTCTACCTGATAGAAACAGCGCTCTCACGCACACGAATACATAAGTAAAACAAATGGTATTTGAGTAAAATAAAAGTCATAGAAATAGCAGCTAGGCAAAATATATTAGGCAACTCAATTGTTTCGCTCATCAAAGTTCATTATACTCTTTAAACGTATCGTAATTTAATATTGATTTTAACATAAAAGGTTCTATTAAAACAGCTTCGCACCTTTCCTTTTTAGCTCATATGATGAGATCGTCTAATAGGTTGAAAATTAGACAAGCAGCTCTTTTTTTATTACATATTTAAATCTTAAGTCAATTAAGCCAAAAAATGTCTAATCCCGTTTAACTTTCTTGCTCTAATTCTGCTTGAACAGTTTCTTCTCTCATTCTTCAGCACACTGAGTTTTTGGATTAAGTTCAATTGTTTGTAATTTTTCACCAAATTCAATTTGAAATACTTAGACTTATATAGACTTATATATAATATAGCTACTCAAAAAAAAAGGTATCATATTCTTTATAGGCTCGACAATTGCCAAATTGTTGAAAAACGGTCAACACATACACACACATGCAATAGACACACCTGTATATTGGACGCGCGCACACATACATACATATAATACACATATGTACATGTATATATATATATGTATATAGATACATAAGTTATATGTGTATACTCCACATCTAAACTCGACTCAGCCAACAACAACAGTATCAAACGTGTCTGGCAGCAAAAGGCGAAAGTAATGACTGAGCAAAAGTTTGTATTTTATTTTCTATTCGTTTTTTTTTTTTTTGTTTTTTGTCCATTACTAACTGATGTGAAACTTGGCTCATTTGAAGGACTTTTTGGGTATTTGCTTCGTTTTCTTTTTGCAATTGTTTATTTATTTTGCGCTAAAAATTAAACAGCCACGAAACTTTGGTTCGTTTTGCTAAATTATCTTTACACGCTACTTGAACACACAGGCAACAAACATTTTTTTTTTTTTTGGACTTGACATGAGCTTAACATTTAATTAAATTAAAATTACTAATGTCTAAGGAAAAAATACAACAAAAATTGCAAATGTAATGAGTGTAACTTAAGCTCAGTGTTAAAAAATATATATATAAACAAGTAAGAACGTTGCACTCGGATGCACCCGACTGCGGTATACTCTTTTTTCGCCTCTTTGCGGAGTCAGTGGGCGTGGCAATTGAATTTCTGCTCAAATCTTTCAAGTTTTGCCATCAATTAAAATTTGGTTGGGCCTGTTCTACAGGTTTGGGAGAAACAAACATTGCTTGATTGCAAAGGCGGGGGTGGGCGTGGCAAAAATATTTTAATCCAATCTATTAAATAGGGCAACAGAATTCAACCTGCAAAATTTGGTGATTCTAGCTAAAGGGGTGGGGGAGATACAGACTTTGCCTATTTGTGGGGGCGGGGGTGGGCGTGGCCGAATTTTTTTAAGTCAGATCAATCAATGTAATAAGTAGCCCTGAGCTAAATTTGGTTACTCTAGCTATAAAACTGTGGAAGATATAGGTTTTTGCGGTTTGTGGTGGAAGGGGTGGGGGGGAGATCTTGACACTTTGTCTGCCTATGGTATATACCAACATATATACCAAGTTTGGTTGCTCTAGATTCAAAACTGTGGAAAAAACCTGCGTTCATACGGACAGACGGACAGACGGACATTTCACAAACCCAATATACTCTTTTTTCCTTATTTTTAAAAAAATAAATTAAAAAAATAGTATAAAAACAGGCTTTTGAATGCTTTAAAATTGCACTTGTAAAAACTTTAAAAATATTTTCAAACACTTTGAAATGTTTTGTTTGAATGAAGCCGCCTTTTTTTTGTGAATACTGCTAAGCACTTGTTTAGTTTTGTTTTGCATATTTAACAACTGCCAGGCAATGTGAATAGACAAAAGCACACATCAATTATAATGCCATTGTTATTTGAGCTGTCAGTATGGGCCTAATATCAGTCAAAACGTTCTAACTACATAAATAAACAAGCGCATTAAGTTGTAGCATATTAGAGTATATAGACCTATTTGTATTCTACTTATATGGCAATATTCTAAGATGCAAAAACCCAACAAAAATAAAACAGTGGTACAATTGGGCGTTTCAATTCACAGTTGAATAAAAGCAGTTTATCAGCATATTTGTGGCTGTTGGCCATTAAAGCGCTACGCACAACTTGGCTGATAAGAGATACATTTTTTTTTACGTACGTACTTTCGTTTGTGAAGCTACAATAACAACAAGAAGGAGCACAACAACAACATTTCGAACTTGACGCGCACGGCAGGAAACATTTTACAAGGACGACACTTTCGAATTTTAATGGGCACTAAATATTTATTTCGTTTTTTTTTTTTTTTTTATGTGTTATATATTTTTACTAATTAAATTATATAGATTAAGTATTTAGGCTTATTATATCTGACCGATATACAAGTACTTTAAACACTCAAAAAAGAAAACAAAACACATTTTTGTATTTTTTCAATAATTCGCTATAATATACAATTATATGATTTATAAGCATTATATTTTGGTTTTTTATTATTATTTATATGTTGTTATAATTTAGTTACTGTTGCTGTTTGTTGCTTTGGAGTTTGAAGCTAGTTTTGTTGTGCTGCGTGTCTGTGTGTGTGTTAACGAAATGAGGAAAGATTGTCTACTGAATTTGCAAAACTGGCCCTAACCAAAACTTGGCCGAAACCAAAGCGAGCGAGCTAGACCCAAAGGTTCGCTGCTGCTGCTGCTGCTACTTCACGGACAACGCTGCGTATGTGTTATGAGAGTGCGTGTGTCGATGTTAAACAGTGTTGGTAAACGCGCGCAAATTTTCAAAGCTTGCACACAACAGGCAAATGGCAATGTCGCCCAACAGCTGAGCAGCGACAGCTGCTGAGAGCGCACACCAAAAGGAGAGCAAATTGAAGTGAGCGAGAGAGTGGGAGAGTAGGAGAGTGTAAGACTGAGAGAGTGAGAGAGAGAGCAAGCGCAGAGTGTCGTGCCAGTTAAAGTGAAAGTATTTTTTGTTGCTTAACAGCCTAGTGGCCTAAAACGCACCCAACCCAGCCACCCACAGACAGAGGCAGCGCCATTAGAAAGGTCGCCAATTTAACTGATAATAATTTGTCATTGATGTTGGCAATGCCTTTCGAAGAGAGAAATGAAAGCAAATGGCGATAAGAAGTTTGAATTTGAATTTCATGTACACACTGCCACACTTTTGAATAGTTGGCCGGAAGTGGTTTTTGGTAAGTATCATTTCCGTTAGAAAACAATTGGCAAGCAACACGCAATTTCAAACCAAAACTACAAAATGCAAATGCAATTAAATTAATATTTATGAAATGTTTGACTACAACAAAAAATTTAAGACAATTTATTGCATTGAAATATTTAAAAGACATTATTTAAACAATAACGTTCAGCGCTCTTTTCAATATCCATTCCAATAAAAACATTCAAATTTTCATTCATTCGCTGTTCTGAATTTCGAAAACCGAGACACTGTTTTGAGAAGAGTGCAAACTTATCTTGAAAATAGAAAAGCAATTGCTACTTTATTCGAAAAATAGAAAACGATTCGGACGTAAAAGTTGTCGAAAATGGGAACTGGCCTAAATGTTAAAAGTAGGCTAACTTTAAATATTCATAATGCTTATTACACGACACTATTTTTTTCAAAAATTTTATGTACGCAGTTTTTTCCCACAGTTGTGAAGCTAAAGCAAACAAACTTGACTTATATGTTGATATATACCAGACAAAATGTCGATATCTTCCCATCTTGATCTTGACAGATTTGGCCGAAAATATTATTCTTCCGACTCCGCAAAGATGCTAAAAAAAAAGAGTATATCGCTGTCTGGAGTATCCAAATGCAACTTTTGTTCTTGTTTATTCTTGTTATATAACAATAAAAGGTCCTTTTTAGAACTAAAGACCTATGGTCCTATGACCTATGGACCTAAGGCCTAGGAATATAATATATTTCCCTGCGATGATCGGTCCCTCCGCCCAGATCTAAACTCTCTACAATATAAGAACACTGACACTGACACTGACCTTGCTACTTGTAATGAAAATTTATAACAATTTTTTATTTAAATTCATTGTTTTTTGGCTTGTCTAACGATTTAATATACGAAGTGTATAAAACTTCAGTATTCATAGAAATTATGATATGTGCTTTTATTTATTTGAAATCAATGTGAAGCCATTTAAAAAATTGTAATCTGTGTAACTTATCCGGTTACTGAGCATTTACAAACAATTCAAGTTAATAAAACATTATAATACCGACACTTCAAACGTGACTATCTATTGCAAAGTATTGAAAATCACCAAAGCGTTAACTGAGAAGTTTCGCTATAGAATCCAAATCGCTATGGTCGAACTTAATGTTAATGTCAAATTCGAAGCCAGCACATGCAAGCCAATTCAAAGTTCAGCTATAAAAACAAAGACAAATCCACAAATGAGCAGCAGTCAGCGAAACTTGCAACAATGTGGAACAAGCAAACTCTCAGCATCATCATTTGTTGTGCGATGGTCTTTGCCAGCGCTTTGCCAGTCGATGTGCCCCGCTATAAGAAACTAGGGTAAGTTAAATACACAAATATATTTGCAATGAAAGGATTCAAGTGAAACTTTGTTATACATTCAGGCACACATATACTCAATTTGACAACTCCAGCGGCTACAATGAAAGCTCTGTTCAAATTACAGATCGACTGGGCGTAGTAACATCAACCACGCCCACTCCACAGTTTGAGTACGCGCTGCTTGGTCAAGATCCTGAGGATCAGCATTGGTATCGCGTCAGTCTGATACCCACGGATAGCAAGTTGGGTTATCGTGCACAGTTTTCAACCCGAAAGACACCGCCCTTTGATTCACAATTGGCACACAAGCATGACAAGACCATTAAAGAGTTGCTTAACTTTTTGGAAAGATCCGAAGATCATAATCTATTAAAAGTCTATGGTCAACTATTGGCAAGCGAGGAGCAGAAGGAACAGGAATTAAAAATCAAGCGGAATGCAGCTAACGAATTCGATGTGGATAATCTTAAGGACATTAAGCGCCAACTGATTACTGTGGACAATAATATGAACATTAAGAACCAACTGATAACTGATGATAATCAAACGCTGCTCTTGGCAGGTGAGCTGCCTGCAATAATGAATTCTACTAATCAAAATGGAAGTAACTCTTCGATGGTTAAGAATTTTGTTTACTTTATTAAGGGCTTGAAATGAGTAGAATTTCACAAATTTACTTTTATAATTTTGTCTGTACAACTATGCAGCTAACTCTAACTCTATATAAAACTTAATAATACTTGTTAGTTTAGTTTAATAGTTAATTTTATTTTGATTGAAGAATATATATATATGTATTTAAAAAATGTACTATGAAGAACCAGGACTATGTTTCAAATTGTGAACTACTTTTGACTAGTGAATAGGCTTTTTTATTGATTATTAAAATAAGACTTATGAAACAAGAGTTATTCGATTTTGTAAATTAAGTTAAATGAAATGAGAATTATTTTTGATCTTTGAAATAAATAGGAATAACAGTTATTTTTGATTTTTCAAATAAGAGCAATGGAATAAGAGTTATTTCTGATTTTTAAAATTTAAGTTATGGCTGTGAATTTTTATAATGAAAGCTTTAACTTTCATATCTGAATTATTTAATATAAGTATAATATTAAGAATAACTAGAAAATAGTTTTGAACTAAATACAAAAAAACGGTCTTAATATGAATATGATTATACTTGTTGTTTCAAAAATGAAACCTTTGTAAACTATTGCATTGCAATAGTTTGGCATACCGAAATTAGTTTATTTTCTTCATTATATATAATATATATTTTAAATAAGCATAACTTTCCATATGTAATAAATTGTATTATTCGTAATTTAAGAAATGCACTGTGAAAATTTTGTGAAATGGTATTTTAACCTTTGCAACCAAATACTCTTATACGCACACTCCACTCTCTCTCCCTCTCTCTCTTATACACACTCTTATAAAGTAGCAGCAGCGTTAAGCACTTGGCTGATAAGCATTGAAGCCAAGCACAGTGAAGAAAGAGCATGATTAAGTATGTGTGTGTGTGAGTGTGAATATTTGTATGTGTGTGTGTGTGTGTGTGTGTGTGTGTGTATCTGTGAGTGTGTGTGTATCTGTGTGTGTGCGTGGCACACTTCTTTGACACTTGCTGCTCCAATTGCAAAACGTTGGCAAGTTGAGTGCTAACTTAAGGTGCAAATACCAAAAAAAAATAAAGCAAATCAAAAATAAATCAAACATTGAATAAAACAAACTTTTGACCCATTTAATATACACTTGAGACTTGGACTTGACATGATTTTAATGAATATTAGATTATTGGCACTTGATTTACTAATTTCGTTTCTGTTTCTGTAGCTGTTCTAACGATTGGCACGCTCCAGCTTAACATTCTGCAGCTCATAGGCTGGACGATAGATCAACTTGCCCAGCTGATTATCATAGACCAATAAACTGGGGTTCGTGCGCGTATTGCTGCGTTCACCCAGCGATGTATAGCCCTGATCATAGAGACTGCAGTAGGGCAGCTGCAGGCTACGTAAATAGTTCCAAATGTCATGGTAGCTCCACTCCAGCAATAGAAAGAAACGCATCAATGCTGGCCAATCATTGTCGCAGGCGGACATCTCGGAGAGCTGTGTGCAGCCAGGATCACAGCGACGGCAACCTAGAAACACTGCACGCACCTGCGGCTGCTCCGCGAGTGACTGTTCAATGGCCAACTTCAGAGCGCCATTATAACGTTGTCAATGAAATGTTCCACCTCTTCAAACGGTTCGTGTGAATTGACGCAAACGCCGCGCATTAGTGTTAACCAATTTGATTGTTTGGAAAGCACATCGAGAAGCACGGTGCAGTCCTTGCCACCATTGTAACATAGCATCAACTCTTCTGGCCCATACAGGCACCTTGCCCGTTTTATAATTTCCTTGGTGTGCTCCAGTTTAGCCGCCAGTTGGCTGCCATGCAGCATTCTCGGTTCTTCGGAAGCCATAATATGGCAGCAGCGTCTCATAACTGAATGTTGCCACACTTTGGGCCAATGTTGTAAAAGAAATAACATAGCTTTTGCACTTTCAACTTTAACTAAAGATAAATTTTTTGACATGAATAATGAGTATACGTTAATACGTTGTTCAGTTTACAAAGACATTTTATAAATTTTGTCTGAAATTTGTGTATAGTGAATTTGACAACACGCGAAAGTTGACTATCACAAATAAAATGGTTCAACATAATATATAAAATAGAATTTGAAGATTATTAAGTGTATCGAAGCATAGTTTTATTTAATTGTTAGATATTTATGAAATTAAAATTGACAAAATGTTGTATACTTAAGTTATCTTTAAAACAAAACGAGAACGAAAAGTTATCTTTGGCTTGCGGAAGATACTTGTGTATATCCTTGCAGAATATGAAAACTTAATTTCCAACCGATTGTTTCTATGGCAGCTATAAGATATAGTCACCCGATTTTAATCAAATTCTGTCAGCATGAAAGAACATACTAAAACACTAAATAGAATAATTTGTTTGTTATAGTTGGAGAAACAAAAAAGTTTTTCTTATAAAAACTAATTTTTCAACCGATTGTTCCCATAACAGCCATAAGATATAGTAGTCATATTTTGATCAAATTTTCTTATCATGAATAGAAAGTATAAAAACTTGGAAAATGTGAGTTTGGTTGAGTTATCTTAATAAACATTTTTTTTTATCTTTTGTTCCTATGGCAGCTTTATGTTATAATGCTTCGATTTTGATCAAATATTGCAAACATGTTTGTAGTAGATACAAGATACTTAAAGCTAGAATTGATAAGTTTGATCGGGGTAAGTTGTTAAACTACATTTTCGACCAATCATTCCTATGGCAACTTTATTTCGTGACAAAATTATAATACCCTCTGCAAGAGTACAAAAAGTTTTCAATACAAAAAACTTTTACAAATGTCAGATACTTAGATGAATATAATATGCGACAGACTTATTTGTGGATGAATAAGAAACAAATAATATTGGTCTGACAATAGCAACAGTTTTTTTTAGATAAGGACTCGAAAAAAGTGAAAATGTACGACTTAAATAATTGGTTTACTTTACAAGAGATACTAGTACCTATCAATTAAAATTATGTGAAATCATCAAGTTCACTGCACTAAAAACGCATTGGCTTAAAAAAAAACATTTACAACAGTTGTATAAGTGCGCGTAGTTTTTTTGGTTTGACAATGCACAAAATAAACGCTGAGGTTGTCAAGAAGTTGCGGCTGAAAACTTGGTCAATGCTTGGCTCAACAGTTTTGGACTGCTTGTGGCACTATATAAGCCAGATTGAGAGCTGCATTCAATATCACAGTTCGCTTTGAGTCACTTTAGCAATCAACAATATGAACTTCTTTGCATTCTTCGCCGCTTGCCTGCTGGCCACAGCCGTTGTTGCTGACAAGGACGATAAGATGTTGGGATCATCCTATGGTGGTGGCTATGGTGCTGCGCCTGCTGCACCTGCCTATTCCGCACCAGCAGCACCTGCCTACTCCGCACCAGCAGCACCTGCCTACTCCGCACCAGCTGCACCATCCTATGCTGCACCGGCTCCAGTGTCCATCCCAGCGCCACCTTGCCCCAAGAACTACTTGTTCAGCTGCCAGCCCAACTTGGCACCGGTGCCATGCAGCGCTCCAGCTCCCAGCTACGGATCCGCCAGTGCCTACTCGCACTACGCACCTGTCTACGCTCCCCGCCCCATGCAGTGGTAATGTTTCATTCAACCGACAGACACCTGACAATTAAAATAGCAACACAATAAAAAATACGATTTAAACACGTAAAAAACAGCATGTTTCATTTTAACTTTTGGAGATTGGTTTTTTGATGGATATTCAAAGATCTTTGATAGCAACTGCATAATCTGGAAGTGTAATTTCAAAATATACTTACACGTATTCGAAATTGCACAACCTGTAGTTAAATGTAGAATATTTTAAAACTAAAACATTTTACTTTAAACAAGCATTTGTATTTTGATTTAATAAGTTTTGTATAACGCAGTTATATCACAAAATTGTATTCAATTTGATAGTTTTGCTCCAACGAAATAAATTATGGGCGTGGAAATAAATCGTTGTTTTCTATACAACAATTTGCTATAAGGAAAATATAAAATCGTTACAAGGGAAACAATGCATACTGAATGTTGAACGAAATTGCAGTGTTCTGGAAATTATTTCGCTAAAGAAAAATTCGTTGAAACAAAAAAGTTTCATCAAGATAGCTTTAAAACTGAGAGACAGACGGATAGACACACAGACAGACGAACACATGCCTAGTTAGAGTCGGCTGTTGATGCTCATCAAGATTATTTACACTCGGGAACGTCTCCTTCAAAGTGTATTCTATTTTGTAACAAAATTAAAATACCCTCTATAAAGGTATAAAAATAACTAAAAAACTACTTAACTAATGAACATTACAAGATTTTCGATAAACCATTGATAGAAATATTGAATTTCTGAGTTCAAATACTAATATGAAAATATTTTTAGCAGACAGTTGATAGATATACATTATATGTCAAATGTGTCTTTCCGATGCATTATACATTTTGTCACAATCCATTATTAAATCGCATTCAACAATAAATTAAATGTTCTTTTAAGTTAGTTTTCTGAGTAGATATTAAGGGTACTTTGTTTTTAGATAAAATATATCATATTTATTGTCTGCGATTTTAGTTTGTTAACCATACAAAGCTCAAACATATCGAATTCAAATAAGTTATTTTATTTTGTTGTATTAAGCTAAAGTGTAGTTAATATGTATATAAACTTGTAAAAACATTAACAAACTTTATGACTTAAATATTTAATTGGATGCTGCACGAAGCAGCACAGAAGCACTTGGTATTAACTTATACATATATATCTCAGAGGGTAGATTTGGATAGCCAAATGAACTTCTAATTAAAATAACGCAAAAAACTTGGAATGAGTAAAAAGATTTGTAAATCGAATGTGCACGATAAATGAAAACTAGAAAACTTAAAAGAAACAACTTTTTCGAAACTTAAAAAGTTTTTCTAAGCTTTCGCTTAATAAACGTCGTCCTCGTCAACCTCATCATCCACATCAGCATCCTCAAAAAAACGAGCGGTCTGCAACTGTTTACGTATGGCACCCACTTGGGTGAGTATTTTGGGTGATGACGTGGAAAGAGTAAACTTTTGAACAGCGGGTACCTAAAACGTGTAAATGATAGGTTAGCTAATTTGTGGATGAACAGATGGCTCATACGATCAACGTACCTCCCAGCGTTTCTTCAGATTATCCATTTTTCGCTGACTGTTATCGGCCAACGGCGTTGATGTCTCTTTGCGCGTCATTTTGGGCATTTCGCGTAGCAATGGCATGGAAAGATTCTGTAGGGGTGTATCGTGTAGCACCACATCCCGTCTGCCCAGCGATTGTGGCGTCGTCTGGGTGCCCCGATGTCGTGATTCACTTTTACTACGCAGTAGCTGCTTTTGCTTGGCAGCCAAATCGCCATAGTTTTTGAGATAAAGCGACAGACGCTGATCTGTGCGACGGCGCACACGCTCCACGGCCTGTTCATCGGCGCTGTCCAGCTCGAAACTATTATTGGCGCTACCGGAGTTGGTGGGAAGTTGATCAATTAACAGTGGTTTCACTGGCGTCGCCTTGTAGTCCAAATGAAACACAGAGTTGGGCGAAATGTTGAATGAGTAAGGCGGTGAGGCATCCTCAGCCAGATTTGTGGCAGTTGTGTCCGGTGCCGGTGACGGCACAGCATAATTTAACTCTAGCACACGAAAGGCATCGTCTGATTGTGACTGTTGCTGTTGATGCTCCTGGTCCAGCTCATTGACATGCGTGCGTTCAGCATCTCTGCCACAGGCAACCTCCTCTAGGCAAAACGAACACAGATTCCGGCGGCAGTTCATGCACACATTACGCTCCCGATGGCAAGCACGGCACACGTCACTTTTAACCAGACATTGACTGCACATTGCATAAAGGCGCTCACATTTCAGGCACACCAGAGCATAGCTGTTCTGGCAATTCGTATCCATTTCATCCGCTGTCTCAGCGGACTCATCGCTGGGTTTTCCCTCATCGCTGGGCTGTCGATGCTGCTTCATTTTGATTGCCAACTTGCGCTGGCAGCGCAGACAGCAGCTTTCATAGCTCTTCAGTGGCTCATCGCACAACGGACATATCTTTTCGCATAGATGGAAGCACTCGCGCTCAATTTTGGCCATTTGCGGAAGCTCAAATTCCAACTCTACATCCGCAGGCAACGGTTGTCCGCGTCGATACTCGTGTCGAGCCGAATTGCTAAAATATTTGTACACCTTGTTGGTGTTCCCATTGCTGTCGTTGGAGTTGTCAATCGTATCCTTGTTAACAGTATTAGCATTAACATTTTGCACCGCTTTGCCCGCTCCGCTTAGATTGTTGTTGTGTTCCTTGGCGCGCAATATCTGCGTATCCTGCTCCAGCTTAGCCAGCAGCCGCTCTCGCATCAGGCGATTACGTTCTGCTTCTGAACGTGCCTAAATAAATTAATAACAGATATTATTATATATATGGGAAGGCAGCATCCTGCGAAATTTGACAATTCTAATTAACGTTGTATACCTATGGTATATGTATACCAACATGTATTCCAAGTTTGGTTGCTTTAACTTCAAAACTGTGGAAAAAATTGCGTTCATACGGACGGACGGACATTTCACAAACCCAACATTGGCAGGGTTATGATACAATAATCCAAAGCAGCGGAAATTGTTCTCTAAGGTTCTTTATTGTTTACTCTCTCGTTCTCTCTTTCTAGAAAACAGAGCACTGGAGATCCTTTTCTCTCAGTATTGCATTTGCACTTGTGAGCGCAAACACTTTGACTGTGTTGTGCCTGTGTGTCACAAGGATTCCTTTTATTTTGCGAAAACAAATTAATAAACAACCAAAGCTCCCAATTTTTCCAGCCAGGCGTGTGAATTGTGGGAAATTAATGATTTTTCGTATAAATCATTGAAAAATAGTGTGAGCCCAAATAAGAAAAATAGGTTTTACATAAAAGATATTTGCGAATTTAGAACTTCCGAGTTGAAATTAAAGAAACTGCAAATTGAAGTTTGGAAATGGGACACTTGAAATTTGGCATTGCCAATACTTTTAGCCGAAAGTTGATTGTACACAATCAATTATCATGGATATTTCTGAAGAATATGTGTAGTTATATAATAAATCCACCTACCTGTTCGGCACGTTGACGCTGCTTTTCCAACTGCTCCTCTAAATGTATAGTCTTCAATTGGTTCTCCAAGCGCCTGTTTGAGTTTAAATTTTCATTAATACGTATACAAATCTGATTCTGATTAGAATGCATTTTATATGTCACTCACCTGGTCAATGCCTCCTCCTGCCTGTGTTCCTTTTCTCGTAGAATTTCAATGGAACGGCGCTTTTCTTCAATCTGCTCCATCAAGTCCCGTTGATAATCTTTTTTGCGCGCCGTTTCCAATTCAGCGCTGCGCATATTGCGCTCCATAATGCCATCGCCAGTGACAATATTGGATATCTCGACGTGACCCAGATCTTGGAGCAGCTGTTGCCGTGTTGTGCCTGTTCGAACTTTGGGCGGTACGTAATTCGGATTGCTATTTACAATTAACTCTAGGTCAGTCTTATCCGTTTTGCTATTGGAATTAGTTGTGCTGGATTGACTTGAGCGCGCCGTTTGCAGCTCTTCTGGCGGTGGTTGAGCTTGCGATGGCGATGATAGCCTCAGCTGACGCCGCTTCTGCTTAGTCGCCGGCGGATGTAGCATCTGCGCAATTAAACAAAAAAATAAATATTTTAATATTTGTCGCAGGTCATTAATTTCACACTAATTACCTTAACTAAAGTTTGACACTACGGTTTATAGTTTATGGTTACTTGCCTGGTGCTTGAGAAAGTTCTGCTGGTTCTCGTGCTGTCGCTCACGCAAATAATTTTGCCGTTTCTGATTTTCATTGTTAAAGCCGGGAAAATATGAATAAAATGTGTCCGTAACCCATTGCTCCATATCATCCTGCCAAGAGAGCGAAACAGCAAAAAGAAAAAAAAAAACTGTTAGTGAGTATTGGGCGTACTTTATAAGCAGTATTTATTATATGTTGAGTTTCTTGATTATCGTGTGTTTTGGCGACACTAACCACCAGCAGGAAGCTCGTGTACATTTTGTATGGCGTTTGCACCCTAAGAGGGGCAACAAATTATTACTCAAACGCCGTTTCTTTGTTTTCTTTCTTGTTTTTGGGGTCAATCGCGCTCAAAGGCATAGACTGGAGCTGCTCCAGCGAGGGCTCCACTTTGCCTACTGCCACTTTTGCACATAATTTTGATGCCGGCGACGTCGACGTCGCGAATCGCGTGCGACGATTGCATCAAAATATATATAGAAAACAGCTAATAATTCTTAAAATTAAGAATGCTTGGCTTAAAGATGTCATGTAGTTAGTTTCAGAGAAGTATTTTTTTTTCAACTTAAAAAGTCTATATAGCATGTTAAGCTCTTTGTTTCTTTCTTTCGTTCCAAGAATTTTAATTTTGACAAACTTAGTTTTCTAAATTTGAATACGCTTTTTTTAATTTCAATCAAATATTCATTATAATTGTATATTTTTGAAGCAAATCAAAAAGAGTTTAGGCTTTTGTATTTGCAGCTCTTTTGTTTGACGCCATAGATAAAAATGATTCACAAAAGAAAGAAAAAAAGGTTGGCGATACGCATTTCAAACTTTAACGGTCAAATACGACGTCTTTTACAACACCAGTTCGGCACATTTTACAGAACTTACAGCAAATCTTGCATAGGTTTCAGGCAACAAATATAAACGTTTCTATTCCTTAGCAAAAAGCATGAAACGAACTTGCGTGCAAGCTAAGACGCTTGTTTAGACGTTGCAAGATGAAGATGCATGAAAAAGCGTGCAAGAATTGCAACGTGTAAACAACGTTTAGAAACAAAAACTAACATTTCACTTGCCACCTGTATAAGAATTATTCTCTTTAAATATTTTCGTACAGGGTACAAATAATAATACATAGAGCATTATGGGCGTTAAGGGCCACAAGGTAACGACGACAACAACTACTACGTCATCAGCACAAGGCAAAGACGCTTGTCAGGGCAGTTTATCAACAAGGCCCAGCTGTTCTTCGACCTGTTTGAACCCCAGCTCGAGTTGTAGTTGGGGTTACCTGAGTGTTAGTTCAATTTATTAGCTGCATGCATTTCACACGACTCGTTTCGCTATTTTATTTGAATTGGCAGTAATGTTTCGCCATATTAAAGTTTGTTTTAACAATTTTGATCACTTGACAGTTTTCAAGTTGTGCAATTTAGTTAAATACTTTTGATAATTAAAGCCAATTTGCAGTTAAGAAAAGTATATGCTATTTGGTTGTACTTAATGCCAGCTGATGTTATTAGTCTGGCATTTCGTCAATACTTCACAGATAATTTGCATATACTACTCGTACTCTGTTATTGAGGTCAAGGAAACTATCAATAAAAGTACCGAGTACTATTACTATGAACACTATGTGAAAAGGTAAAAATAAATAGTTCACGCGTCTCGCGTTCCTTTCGCAACTTGCGTTCTATATTGTTCCAAAAAAAAAACGCACTATGGTGCAAATATCGAAATTAATATATTAAATTACTGACAATTTCTCTCTCTCTCTCTCTCTCTCTCTCTCTCATAAATCCAACAAAAATGCCTGGATACGCGTCCCTTAATTCTTTTTTCCTTTTGCTCTAATGACTTAAGTGGCCTCTGTCAAACCATCAATGAGCCACATCATCAATCATGCACATACAAAACTGTCATTAGCTATTAAGTAAGAAACCGACTGCGGAAATGACCAAGCATTACACATTCCCCCCAACAAGAATAAGTCGGCACAATGCACTTTGCTGACGGAAATTGCATGACCAACACGCTTTCAGTTTTCATGCACTAGCCATAAGAACTACAACAACAACCACAAGAACTAAAAAGTCGCAAAAACTGGAATACATTGTATATGGTATATGTAAGTACATATTACAGTTTTTCAGCGGGTAATATTATTTTGTCCCGTTGAAGGAGACGTCTCCGACCTTTGATCTTGTCGATCTTCTTGAATCGAACAATCCTGCCATAGTAACAATCGGTTGAAAACTTCCCTTTTTGTATGAAAATCCTTTTTGTTTTGTCAACTATTTTCATTAAATTTAACAATTCTGCGTTTTTGTATGTTCTTGTCTTGCTGACCAAATTTGATCAAAATCAAGCGAGTTTATCTTATAGCTGTCATGGGAACAATCCGTCGAAAACTATGTTTTCATATGAACAACTTTTCATTTACAACTCATTTTTAAAGTAAAGAGTCAAATCAAATACAACACAAATCATTCCTAACTAAAAAGAATTGTTCTGCGTATTGAATTCACTTGCATCTAAACAAAGATTATATAAACTTTTTTAGCTCAACAGCAATTCTAAACATTTAAAGAAATTTGTATTTCGCAAGTGAAAATCGAAAACAGATCTGAAAGCTATCTTTGTGGTATCGAAGGTTGCAAAGATATTAGTCGAATATCCGCCATAATTCATGAATCCGGGAAAATGCTAAGATAACAAATTTTAAATTTTAAACTAAACAAAAAATGTTTTTGTTTTTCTGTAGAGCATTAAAGAGGCGGTATTACTTAGTGCTAAAATATAAAAATTGTTATATTCGTGTGTTTTTCACTATATATATAATAATATATACCAACACCAGCATTTTGCATATTTTGCAAATTTAAAGAATGCGTCACAGGTTTTAATTTAAGGCTTTAAATGCCGGTATGCGTTTACAAAAAAAAAAAAGTAAACTGTTTTGCTTTACAATTTTTAATTAAAGCAATTAATGTCAACGCCTCACCTATATACAGTTAGTTACTGTTTTACGTTTTCAAGCTCAGGCCAACAAAACAAAACAAAACAGTCGCAACAAACGAGCTTCAAATTACAACTGAGCAGCGCGCAAGCAAAATACATTTAACGAATGGCCAGGCCCAGGCCGGACCGGACCAGCTAATAGACGAGAGCCAAATTGGTAACTGGAGCACGAAGAACAACAGCAACACCAACAACAACAACAATAGGGCATTATACATTCATGAAGCTTAACGAATGTGTCCAATCTGCTTCAAAGTCGAAAATACACAAATGAATTATTTAATAATCAAAAATATAGACCTATGTTATATATTCACTGTAAACAAGAAATTGTCACGTTAGTAACCCCCCCTCCGCTCGCCTTCTCTTATTGCCTTATGGTTAGATATGTGGAGCACAATTAGTGGAGCTGCAATTATTAACAACAATGTGCGCTTTAAATTGAAGCCCAACTAGTGGAAATATGGAAAGTGAAAAGTGAAAGAGTCGACATATAAATTCATACAGTGCTCGCTCGCAAATTACAACGCTGCGGTTTAGGCGCAGTTCTAATTTGCGCAAAATTCTAATTTCCGAGATAAACTTATGATTTTATGTAAGTTATTTCATGTCGGTCAATTGCATGGACAGTTCATAATATATATAACTGTATGATTTTTTAAAAATGAAATAGAGTTGATTCTAACCAATCTGAACTAGTTCGCATGACGAGGTCTTTGAACTGAACTAATTAACTTTTTAACCGATTATAATTGCTTAAATTCGTTAAGTTCATTTAATTTTCTGCTTTTAGCTCAGCAGTATCAATTTAATATTTTCGATTATTATTGTTTCGAATGAATCCTGTCTTATATATGTTGAACGATATTCGTAGAACATTTAAATTTAAAATTGTCCAAAGTCTGAGCAAATTTTAAATAAATTAAAATCTGCAAATGCAAATGAATTACCGAAGTAAAGGATCTTAAAACGATTCGTTTCTGTATCTGGAAAGAAAATAAGCGACTAGTTGTTCTATTCGGAAAGGAACTAAAGAAACGATGAGTTCTTTTATTTGGAAAGGAACTAAAGAAACACTTAGTTATTTTATCGGGAAGAACTAAAAAACTTTTAGTTCTTTTGTCTGGAAAGGAAGTAAAGAAACAATTAGTTCTTTTATCCGGAAAGGAACTAAAGAAGCCATTGGTTCTTTTATTCGGAAAGCAACTAAAGAAGCGAATATTTCGTTTATCCGGTCAGGAACAAAACTAAAAACTAGTTATTTTATCGGGAAGAACTAAAGAAATGGTTAGTTCTTTTATCCGCAAAGGAACTAAAGAAAAGATTAGTGTTCGTATCCGGAAAGTAACTAAAGAAAGAACCAGTTCTTTTATCCGCAAAGAAACTAAAGGAACGAGTAGTTCCTTTATCCGGAAAGCAACTAAAAGAAATATGAGTCGGAAAAGGAACTACTGAACTATATCTGCAAAAAGAATTAGAATGCCCAACGCTAATATGAAAGCAAATATAATTGCTCACAATTGAAATTTAAAAAGTTTTTTGGCCCATATCGTGTAAGTTGGCAGTTCCGACCACTATTTTAAGCAACAAATGAAAACTAAACGTTGAAATTTAAAGAACATATTTGTACTTGAAGCTGATAATTATGACAGTTTTGAAAACATTTTTAGCAACTAACAAAAACAAGTAAGAATACTCTAGTCGAGTGTGCCCGACTGCGAGACTCCCTGCTCCCAACTTGCATTTCAAGCAGTTCAGCGGCAACACAAGCAAGCAGTGCACTTAACTCGTAAACTGCTTGTCAAACTGTTGTTGCTGCCAGCTGATACGGGCGTAACACAAGCAAGCAGTGCACTTAACTCGTAAACTGCTTGTCAAACTGTTGTTGCTGCTAGCTGAGACGGGCGTAATAGATTCTTCCATAACTTTGGTGCTATTTATCCGATCGTGTTGAAGTTTACACATCCGAAAGACATTGATTAAACTTACATGTGTACCAAAAATTAAAGCTTTATATTTAAAATTGTGGCTGTAGGAGTCTTTTGCGATTTGCGGGGGTGCGGGGGGGTGCATCCGAAATTTGAAATAAACTTGATCTGCGTATGGTATACAGGAACCTACATGCCAAGTTTGGTGTCTCTAGCTCTTATAGTCTCTGAGATCGACGCGTTCATACAGACGGACAGACGGACAGACAGACAGACAGACGGACATGGCTAGTTCGTCTCGGCTGTTGATCCTGATCAAGAATATATATAGTTTATATAGTCGGAAATGCCTCCTTCTGCCTGTTACACACATTTGCAGTACTTTATAACTCCCTTTTTCCCATTTTTAATGGGAACAGGGAGTAAAAAAAGTAGCTTATGGCCTGCAATGCTGACATAGTGGATATAAAAATGAAAGCGACAACACATTTATTAACTGTATAATGGAATAAACAGAAATCCCACCAAACGGAAAATAACGCCGCACTCGCACAATGAAAATCTTGTCGACAACTAAAGTTAGTTTGGCAGATTTTGGCAGAGGCTTGGTCGAAATCGTTTCACGATGTGTGGATCAACGAGCCGTAAAGAATTTCGCACAGTTATGGAAAATCTTTGTGAGCAATTTTGGCGTTGCGCCAATGAAGCGTGAAATTTCAAGAAAATCGGCAAGCAAGTCTTACGCTTTATGCTTTACCCTAAGCTACCCCCCAGCCAAGCAACCGCCCCTCGTTCAATTTACCGCCTTGTTGAGTCGTCGTCCAATTGGCATTCGATTCTCGCTTAGCGGCCGTTGGCTTTCCATTTTGCGTTGCGTTGCATTTGGTGATTTGTATTGTCGCGCGCTGCCAACGAGCAGCTCGCGTTGATTCTCCAATTCTTTGGCCGATTTAAGCAGCGAAGTGCTGGCAGCCGCCTTGTCCTCCTGCTCCTCCTCCTGCTCCACTTCCACATCAGCCAGCTCAAGCTCAAGTTGCAGCTCCAAGTTTTGGTTGGCGGTTGCTAAGGCTAAGGACGACGGTTCATTGCACTCGCCACTGTTGTTGCTCTTGTTGTTGCTGTTGGTGTTGGCCATGTGCTGACATTGCTTTGGCACATAGTTCTCCATTTGCATTAATAAGGCAGCGGGGCAGACAGAAGTTTGTATTGTATTGTCCTTGTTATTATTTTCAGTTAGGCTTTTATTGGCTGCACTGAGTCGCTGACGATCCTGTTCCAGCTGCCTGCGCTCCAGTGATAAGAATTGCTCGAGATCCATGTTGGATATGTTATCTAAAAGTTGGAACACAATAAAAGTTCAAGTAGGATTTATTTTTTTAATGTCGACACGGAAAAAAAGAAGAAAAAATAATTTACCATAGTTAAAATTCAATTTTAAAATATTTTTAAAATTAATTTAACATAGAAATAATAGTTATAAATTTAAAAAAATTATAACTTTACATAAATGTTGTTTATAATTAGCGATTTTCAAGTGCTTTATACTTACTTTATTCCGAAACAAATGCATATTTCAGTTTCTAATAACACTTGATTTTCATATTTTTTTAAAGCAAATTTAGCTGTTTTCGTGCCGTTTTACAGCCGACTGTCAAGCCAAATCTGTCAACACTGACTGCATTGTATCTGTTCAACGATTTACACATTGAAGCGGAGACGTAGCATTTTCCATTGTTTCACAGCCACTTAAAGCATGTTTACAATCTGTTGCTTTGTTGCACTATTTTCGTCCACTTTAATTGCACCGTTTAATAATAATAACTAATAATTTCGAAAGTGCGTGTTGTTCTGCGCGCCCGTATGTGATGCTATGCGGCGAAATGAGGGCTGCAACATGTGAGCGTCGATAGCTTATCAGTGTTGGAAAACTACACCAGATTGCAGATCGCTGGTCACACTGCGACGCAGCCCAGTTGTCTTTGATTTGGTGTACATGGTGAGTTTTTCTTGTTACGAATGTTGCTTTGAAAGCCCTCTAGCAATTACGTGATGAATTAATATGTTTTTTTTTTCGACATCAATTTCGATTGTGTAACTTGACACATTTATGTCAATTTTCAACATATATGTTCATTATAATGCATAGTCATAGGCAATAAACTAATTTTTAGACTTGATATTCAAATATGTCACCAAAAGTAAATATCGGGCTTAAGTGCAATACTTCAACAAACAAAACTCACCGTGTAAATCAAGTCCTAATCATTTGAACAAATTTTAAAATGAACAAAATATTATTGTTTAAGTAGGTTCCGTTTATCTGACAAAAGTATTACATCTTACGTTAGTTATACACTAGATTTTGTCATTACAATAACTAGATAAAATACTAGTAACAAATAAACTAAACTTTTAACATTTAGCTAGTTATAAAATCGTTAATAAAGTTAAAAATGTCGGGAAGGACTGGGCAGATGAGAAACTTAGATGAAAAATTGCCTTGGTACTATTATTTGTACAACACCATAAAAGAAACACCCATAAACCTGGCGTTGCTCTTCGTTTCGGCCTTTATTTTTTATAAAATGGTACGCATAACTCGCAACCGATGTAATCAAAATCATGTCAACAGTCCATGGGTACGCGAAACACCCGTCAAGAAATTGGAGCTTCCATTGCTAAGCCGCGACTTTACCGTGGAGGAGTTGTTCGAATATAATGGGACTCGTGAAGATGGACGCATTCTGGTAGCTGTCTACTTTAATGTATACGATGTATCGTGTGCCAAGCACTTTTATGGTATTGGTGGCACCTATCCGCAGTATGCGGGCTGTGACATTTCGCGAAATTTGATCAATTTCTCTGCAGTGGTAAATGAACATAGGATTTTTGACGATTTCAGTGATTTGACGGAAAAACAAATGGGCATATTAATTGAGTGGGATCAACAATACGCTGAAAAATATCCATTTGTGGGTCATTTAGTGCGCTATCAGGAAGAGCCAAACAACAGTTTTGATGAAATGGACGACAATGCAAGAATTAGGGAAATTACAACAATTTAAAGTTTTCAAAATTTGTTGTTCAAAGCCTTAATATATGCAAATACAAGCAATAAATGGATATATACAAGCAGGAAAATATGTTCGAATGAAATCAGATTCGACGATTTAATTTCAGGACATACCCATGTGCATCATTATATTTTAGAACATTATTTTATGACCCAATATATTTGAATACATTAATACATTGGGAAATCCATACGCCTATGTATTAATATGAATAATATATTTAATTGCAACTCGTCTACTATTTCAGATAAGATTACTTGTTAATATTAATTACATATTGTTTGCAATGAATTTTATACATAACTATACCAACATTGTAATCAAATCATTGTAATCAAAATCAGTTTCAGGAGTACCCTAATTCACGCTAAACGGTTTACGGCACTTAAAATGCAGCCCTGCTCACATACGTTTAACAACACTGAAAAACAGCTGTTTTGCTTTTTTTGACAGCGCCTGTCAACAATCGCGTTCACTTCCGTTTCTTTTTCACTTTTGACCAGCAAGATGAAGTACGTAAAAATGAATTAATTTTGAAATATAGCCGACATCACTGTGAAAAGTCAACCGTTTAGTGTGTTATGATGTTATTAACAGTGATTGTTGGTGTTATGTTATGATATTAACAAAACATTAACTCAAACAATTTGTTTTAATTGCAGAATCGGTTTGTGCGCATTCAGCGGGTACAAAATCTACCCTGGCCATGGCAAGACCATGGTCAAAATCGATGGCAAGGTAATTGTAAACAAATAAAGCAAATGCGTAACAGTTGTTTAAAACTTGGTTCCTCTTTTTTGCAGAGCTTCACCTTTCTGGACAAGAAGTGCGAGCGCTCTTACCTGATGAAGCGCAATCCGCGCAAGGTCACCTGGACGGTGTTGTACCGCCGCAAGCATCGCAAGGGCATTGAGGAGGAGGCTTCCAAGAAGCGCACTCGTCGCACACAGAAGTTCCAGCGTGCTATTGTTGGTGCCTCCCTGGCCGAGATTATGGCCAAGCGCAACATGAAGCCCGAGGTGCGCAAGGCACAGCGCGATCAGGCCATCAAGGTGGCCAAGGAACAGAAGCGCGCCGTCAAGGCAGCCAAGAAGGCCGCCGCGCCCGCTCCCGCTAAGAAGTCCGCACCCAAGCAGAAGGCATCGAAAGTAACGCAAAAGTCTGCTCCTCGCGTCGGTGGCAAGCGGTAAACAACAACAATATGAACAACAACCGGCAGCAGTGAAGTGCTACAGTTTTTACAAAAACAAATAACATCAAATAAGATAAAAATTATAGTGAAAAGCTAATTAAAAACAAAAGCTACGATTGCAAATTCGTAGCAGTAAAAAAAAAACAATTTGAACTTTTTTTTAACGGAATAACTGTGTAAAACAAAAACGCAAAAGTCTCAAGTTTGGATGGAAAACAGAAGTTGTTCCCCTATTGTTATTTAT
The DNA here is from genome assembly GCA_949708635.1 of Hirtodrosophila cameraria. NCBI lineage: Eukaryota > Metazoa > Arthropoda > Insecta > Diptera > Drosophilidae > Hirtodrosophila > Hirtodrosophila cameraria. The sequence continues at coordinate 45,028,267 of OX453090.1, forward strand.
TTTTTTGTTCAGCTGCACATTTTAAAACATTTTTTTTTTTCAGTACACATCGTATGTGCAAAAACTATATTTAAGAGTAGAACGTTTTTGTTTGTTAATTTGTTGACCACGTTGCCTCAACGCTTACACTACGATTATTGAAATCAGTTTATAAATTTCGTTCATTTTTGAAAAAGAACTAGTTTCGCGCAAGGGCTCTTTTCTGCAGTTGTGCCAATATAGTTTAGTAGTTCCTTTTTGTACAAAGATCTTATCTTTCCTTTAGTTCCGTTCCGGATCTAGCACACAATCGATCCTATAGTTCCTTACCAGTTTATAGTTTGAAGTCCTTTATAGTTTGAAAGTTCCATTCAAAGACTCGATCATTAGAAGTAGTTCAGATCGGATCGACTCGAAACAACTATAGTTTTTATATTCTTCAACAGTCGCTAATCTGTTTCTTTGCGATTTGGTCTCTTTATCTTAATTCAACTAGTTAAGGATGCTTCTTTACGTTAAACGCAGCACATATGTATGTCGAAATCGGCCTGATCGATTTAATATATCATAGCTATAGAATCGGTCAAAAATGCATTAACTAGTAGTTAGCCTGAGCTGTTTATAACCCTCCATAACCCAAATTCCAAAATTTGTACAGAAGTATACTTAAATGATAGCTTTTTTTGCACAAAAAACATTTGTTTTAGTGTTTCAAAAATTGTAATCATTTTATTTTCGATATTGAAGCAAAATTAGAGTGACAGTTATGCCACATTGTTCAAAACAATGCAATTAGACCGAGAACGTTTCATTCTTAATCGTTTTTGACTTCGTGTTGCTGTTTTCGAATGAATAGCGATCATACTTTCTTTTTAAAGACTTCTCATTCCTGAATCTCAAAAGCAAAACTTTTGAAAACGAATTTTTCCGTCGGTGTTCAAAACAGTATTCAGTTTAAACGGAATTGCAAATGAGAACGGACCTGAATAATATAGTTGATAAGTAGAAGCTCAAAATAAATTACTTTCCTAATCTTTTACTCCCAGTTTCTATTAAAAGTGGGAAGAAGAGGGTTATTTTATAAAAAGCTTGTACATTTAACAATTATTAGGTTTTATTTACAATCATCTTAAATTGGCCCGAAAGCTGTGTAACTTTTTTCTTAGTACGGATAATTAAAAGCTAGCAAATTATAGTTTTCGATATTAATTTTGAGTATTCGTAACAAAGTAAAAGAAAAATACAAGTAAACATTCACGAAAATTACCTGCGCTATTTGAAATTAAGCAGGCGAATTGCAAATTAAACATCGGGACAAACCGTAGCAACCATGCGTTGATTTTTCACACGAAAATCATGCGCCCATCTTCTTTGAAAGCATGTTTGATACTCGGCTGTCTCCCAGCAGCAGCGACTTCAAAGGACCTAATTTCTGAGAAATTTCTCAGAAATTGAAAATCGCATTCTAAATAAACTCAGTGCTGTACTTTTTAAGACCTATAAAGCCAGTCAGTCGTCCAATAGCATCACTATTCGCTCTCACATAGGTGTATGTAGGCTCGTATAACTCGGTGACTTGCTGCTCCTTGAACTCCTCATCGTATGTATTCTCCACATGCACTTTCGGTGGATCCAATTCCATTAAATGTATGCAACCCAAATCCGTTAGCAGCTCCAGCAACAACATTGTGTCCACTGGCAGCAGATGCGGAAAGCGCATAAATAAGCTATGAACTGTGCAGCCGGTGCGCGTGATGCACTCACTCAAAACGGCGCTCAGCCAGCGATCAAGCACACGACGATTAAGAGAGGCATTTACACGTATCCAAGGCTGCGGTCGCATTACAATCACATCCCGGGTGGCTTCTGTGTTGAGCGTAGGCGTGGCAACAGGTTGCTCTTCATTGCTGACAATGCGTTTTGAACGTTTTGGTAAGGATTCATCGTCCTCGCTACTGTTGCGCTCGGCCGTGGAAAGTTTGGCCTGTTTGCTAGTGCTGGGCAGTTCTTCCTGTTCATGCTCCTGTTGTTGTTCCATCTCCTGCTCCGCCTGTTTGCGTTTCTGTCCAACCACAGCCTGTGGCGTCGCCGGCGCGGCAGCAACTAGCGTCTGTACGCGCTCTCGCTCCAATCGCTTGATATTGAACGTATGCACCACCCAGTGGCGCATGTGCGCCTTATGCACATACATCCGACTGGCCACGCCCACACGCTTGATGAGATCATGGCCCTCCAGCTCGTGCAGAGCATCCAACAGAAATTTGCCAAAGGGAAATGTGCGTCGCAGTTCTGTGCCGACAACACCAAGCGGTCGCTGCTCAATGTATCCGAGTATCTCCTCCATATGCTGTATGGCGCTGGTATCATAGGATTTCGCTATCAGCGTGGGTCGCAGCGTCTCAAAGTTGTGCTCCGTGTAGCGAAAATATGTCACCCTAAATTGAAAAGTTGCAAAAAATCATATAAAACGTTGTGGCTTTTAAATATTTGTGTCACTTACTTGGCCACTTTTTCCAGCACAGCCTTGCGTAGGTTATCCTGCTCAGCCTGCTGGAATTGCTGTTCCGTTTCTTGAAGGCTAAGTGTGGGCAGATGTACGACAAAAACATCCTGCGCCCTGGCACGCTCTTCCTTATTCAGCGATGGCTCGTAGTCTTGGCTATGTTCCGTCTCCTGTTTGCCAGCCTCGACGTCGAGCAGTCCATTGCACAAGGACCGCCAGTCTGCGAGCTTATGTAGCGTGCGTTCAGCGAGTGCTTTGCCCAGATCCTTGCGTTCCTGCGGATGCTGATGCTGTCGCCAGAAGGCCTCCAGTTGCTGCACCAGCGTTAACAGATTACCCGTTGTTACGGTCAGTGTCGTGCTGCACGCTGTCGAGTTATCCAGCTGCAGTTGAAGATGCGTCTGTGGCAAAGCATCGGCAACCAGTTGCCTAAGTACGGCACGGTGCTCGTAGACGATACGCTCAACGGCATTTAAGTAGTTGCCACTGCGCATAATGCAGCCAAAGGGGCATTCACCAAGCTCCACACGGGCATAGCTAATGTTCACTGATTGACCAAGTGCGTCCAAAGCGCAAAAGAAATGCATGGCGCGCAGTGGCAGCTTGGATAGTTGATTGTAGGCGCTGCACTGCAGCCGATATGTGAGATTCGCCGGATGAAAACGTACGCGCACCGCCTGGCGACCACTGCTGACTTCGGTCTCCAACCGCTTCGAGTACTCCGTCTGTGGTGCATTATCAAAAATGCTGCTATAATGATCGAGTATGCGATCCGTTGCCGTACCGCTTTGCCGCGACATGCTCGATGTGTCCACCGTGAGTATATTAACGGGCAGCTGCAGCGTCAGACTTAGCCGCCGGTTGACCAACCACTCGCTCATTAACAACAACTGCGCAAAGGTGGGTGAACTGAGCTTGTGGCTAGCCAACGGCTCAGGGCCATGGAATTGCTGCTCAAAGGCGTAGTAGGCGTCGTAGAGCGCATGGCCCAGCTTCTGGCAGATTAGACGATACTTATACTTGGAGCTAAGCAAATGCGCTGGCCCGGATATCTGGCGACTAACGGCTTGAATGTTGCGACGCTTTATGGCAACCAGCAGTGAATCGGTGCGTGCTTTATTGAAGGCAGCGTTGAGCACATCCTCGGAGAAATGTTTGTAGATTTCAAAGGCCTGGAGATTGAAGAGCGTCTTGTCCTTACCACAACATAAAATGCTATGCAATACACCAAGCGCAACAATCACCTGCAGTTCGGTCTCCGTGCTGGGATTCGTATAGAGCACCTGATCCATATCAGCATTTAGCGGCATACACTCTCTAAATTGTCGCTGATAATCCTCCAGATTGTCGGGCACCAGAAACTGACGAGGCACGGTATCCTGCAATGCAGTGTAAATAAGGATTAGCAATTATCCATGTTGCATATAGTCTATACAAAAACAATTTATTCTCTTTTGCCCTAAGGGGTCTTAGCTTGCATCCTAAAAGTCGCTTGTCTCCCTGCTTTCTATTAAAAAAATCTTCCCTCTCTTTCTAATCGGAGAAAAATGCTTGGTGTAATTTTATTATACAAACTAATCAATGCAATAATTAATTCTTCCGAATTGCTGTTCCAATCTAAAGTAAACGTTCTCTCTTTCTCTATTCAAAACAATTTATGCTCTTTTGCCCAAACGGGTATTAGCTAACCCTTAAAGTCGCTTGCCTCCTTACTTTGTACAAATAAATCTTTTCTTTCTTTCTAATCGGAGAAAAATGCTTGGTATAATATTTTCATAAGCTTTCTTTCACTTTCTATTCAAGCCTGTCATACGAAATCCGAATTTAGACGATGATTTAACATCATGATGTCTTTTCGTTAAGTTCTCGTTTGTAGGAAAGAGGTAAAGATCAAAGAAATCATTCAGCAAATGAATTGTCAAAATTGAATTAATTTAGTAAGACACAAAAAAGGAATTGAATTGAAATTTGTATGAATTCATAATATATATAAGAGATTGAATTATTCTTATATTTAATTTCCATAGAATTTAAGATTGGGAAATTCCTAATTCTCAAAGAATTAATTCTAATTTAATTTAATTTCTTTTCAAACGCAAAAGAATGATTCTCCAAAATTCCTAATTCGCAAAGAAATAATTATAATTTAAATTGAATTCTTTATCTTTAACAAAAGAATGTTTTCCGAAATTCCTAATTGACAAAGAATTAATTCCAATTTAAATTCAATTTTTGACATTGTCAAAAGAATGATTAACTTATCCTTAATTCGTAAGGAATTGAATCAAATTTGAATTCAATTCTTTATCATTAGCAAAGTGATGGTTCGCCAATTCTTTAGGAATTAATAAAAAACAAGTAAGAATGCTCTAGTCGAGTGTGCCCGACTACGAGACCGTATGGTATACAGGAACCTGCATGCCAAGTTTGGTGTCTCTAGCTCTTATAGTTTCCGAGATCTGTGTGTTCATACGGACAGACGGACATGGCTAGTTCGTCTTGGCTGTTGATACTGATCAAGAATATATATAGTTTACATAGTCGGAAATGTCTCCTTCTGCCTGTTACACACATTTGCAGTACTTTATAACTCCCTTTTTCCCCATTTTTAATGGGAACGGAGTAAAAAATCATTCTTTTACAACTCGGTTCTACACCTCCTCCCAACAAGGAAGAATTTAACGAAGAAACTTCATAAATTAAACTTCATCACTAAATGCGGACTGCAACTGGATCTACACAAAGAAGTTGCGTCATGAAGTTCTTTCGTTAGGTTCTCGTTTGTAGGAAAGAGATGATGCAAAGCAGACAACCCCTCTACACCTTTTCCCAACACAAAGAAGAACTTAACGAAAATCGTCATGAGATAAACGTCGTCGTCTAAATGCGGTCTCAGTCTGCGTTTTCATTATTTTCTATTCCTACACTTAGAACTTTACTACTTTGCCAGCTGTGCAATTTATAGGTATGCTTATGTTTATGCTTAATATTTAGAACATAAATGATATAAAAATTCAAATGGACACGTGGACTCACCGTATTATTGACCAATCGATGCAACCTGGAGAGTATGATCACAAAATGAACAAGGATTGCATCGTTCTGTTCGCTACGCGATGGATATTCACGCTTGAGTTCAGTGAGAAAGCGTTCATTGTAGACGGTATTGAATTGCGGTTGGGTTTGCATCGTATAGATCCAACTGGGCACATCGGGCAGATCACGTTTCATGCGTATGAGGAACTGGAGGCGTCGCACACAGGCTTGTGTTGTTTTATTACAGATGCCCAAATACTGGCGTATAACATCACGGCAAATGGTGCCAACATTAAATAGAGCCAGCGCTGGCAAAGGTACATCAATGAACAAATAGACAGCACGACCCATTTTAAGCAAACGATCCTCGGTGACGGTCCAAGTGACGCGTAGTGTGCGCATATTGCGCAACGCATCGCGATCAATGTCATCTCTGGGTCCTCTATTGCGTTTAGCTGCGATTTGCGAATTGGCGCCGCGTGCCTTGCGCAGCTGTATTTTGGGCACCGGCTTCAGTCGCATCAGGCTGAGACGCTTGCGCGCTGGCAAAGTGGATGAAGTGGCTGTAGTTGTTGTTGACTTGGAAGCGGCGGTCGTTGTGCGCTTCACCCAGGACCAATGACGGAACTGGTGTGCAAAGAGCGTTGAACTGAGGCCAGCAGCGCCCTGACGATCGCCCGGCACGCTGCCATCATCCAAATCCTGTGCCTCCGCAAAGTCACTTACAATGTTCACAAAGGTCAGCGGCGGTATGCGCACCTCTTTGCTGTTGCCAATTTGTGCCTTTTTGTGCTTGAGAAATCCCAGCTTCGTATAGATGCACACATGCTGCAGCTTGGCCCAATAATCTGCAATATGCTCACGATTTTCAAACTCAAATTGCAGCTGTTCATAGGTGCGCTCGGAGCTGATGCGATTGTAGTTGTGGCCACTGCTGGTGGTCGTGTCCAGCAGGCAGCTGCGTCGATTTAGATAAACCCAACGCTGGAGCGAATCACGGCCAAACTGGCGATCGCTGACTTGCACCAGACCCATGTTATTAAGCAGACGCAGTGTGGCCACGTACAGCTGTTGCAGGCGCAGACGTGGTATTAAATTCTGCAGTTGCAGCTGCCGCAATAAATAATGCTGACGCACTGGATGCTGCAACTGTGGACGCAACTGTTCCATGGCATCGCGTTCAATGCGAAAGATGCGCATGACAAGCGATAATGGCATGCGTTCCAGTGCATCCATAAAGTATAACCAGCCCGAGGGCTTCTCATCATATATAGGCAATGGTGGTATAAAGCTGCGCCAGTTGATCTCCTGCGTATAGGGCAGAACATGAGACTCCGTGGCCAACCATTCGTCCAGATATTGACGCGCCAGCAGCGATGGTTCTGTGCGCTGCCAATGCTGCAACAGTTCGGCATTCATCTCAAGCGGCTTCTGATCCCGCTGCTGCTCGCACACCAAATAGAAGAAGAACTCGTGCAGGGTGCGTGCCAGGAGCAGCTTGGGCGATGATGGCTTGGGTATGCCTGTACCTCGACCTGTAGCTCCCGCTGTGCCTGTCGCGCCCTGACGCTCCTGTTCGAGTCGTTGCTTTTTACGCGCCAACAGCTCCTTGCGTTCGCCATTGCTCAAGGATTGGCAGGGACGCGATTTGCGCTCCTCAGTAACCAAATGAAAATTACTTTTAAGACGCAGCAGCTCACGTTGCAACTGCTCATGCTGCATATCAATCTTAGGATGCGTGACCAGGCGATACAAACGCAAACGTTGCTGATACTGCAGCGTCACCTCGTAGACATGTATAATGCCCTCCAGATCCATACGCTGCAGCAGCCGATATAAGGATTTACGGCATATCTTCTCACGAAAGCCAAATTTCTGTTCCGCCTGGGTTATGGCAATCATAAGATCCATTGAATGTATAATGCATCTCTTATCAATTTGATGAACAATCAATGTTTTGCGTCGCACCTGACGCGGCGTTTCCTTTTGCACTTTGTTGCGTTTCTTAAGCGCCAATGTCATCTGACGCAGATTCGCTGTGATTTCGGGCAGATCATCATTTAGCTTAATGTTCACGTTTTGTGGTATATTCTGAAAACAAAAGTTGGAAAACTCTTAACTACTTGTTCTAAGTACAAAACTTGCTTACCGGCTCCTCCTGGCAATGCAGCTGTTGCGCTGTTATTTCCAGCAGCTCCTGCTTCAGATCGACTGCAGCGGCGGCCTGGGAACCGGCCACATAGCGCACAATACGCGTCTTGGCCACATGCTCCGTGTAGCCCTTGACTTGATGCTCCCGCAGCAAGTACTTCATGCAATTGCGTGCGGTTTGCCAGTTGATGGCCACATAATGCGCCATCTCAATGACACTCATGCCACGCGTGCCAAAGCGCATAATGGCGCGCAGGCATTCCAGCTCCAGTGGCATATCTATATAAGCACGGCGTGGGCTAACAAACTCGGTTAATGCCAAGTCCTCTTTGGCATCGTTGCTGTTGCCTTCTGTTTGACTAAGTTCCTCGAACTTGAGATCAGGATTGCGCAGTCGTAGTACCGTAACCTTGCGTATTTTTGTTGGATCTTTGGCCGCGCTGTCGCCAGTCGGTGGCAGCATAAGCTGTGTCGTCTCAAAGATTCGGCGAAAGTTGTGTGCAACCAGCAGTTTCTTCACTTGTGAGCTCTTTAGATCCTTTAGATGATCAGATATTTCAACGGTGGGCATTTGTTGATCAGGTCGCTGCTTAATCTCTATATACAACTTCTCGATGACACGCTGTAGATGACTTTTGTAGATGCGAAAGAAGCGTGGCAGCATCACCAGCATGGAGCAAATGGTGCGATCATTATAACGCTCCGTATAAGGTTGACAGGCCACAAGCTGATGATGAAGAAACTTGTTTCTGTTGGGATTAGCAATTAACAAAAGTATATATCAGATTTACAGTTAAGGTCCCGGGCAGGTATAGTTTCTATTGTGATGATGAATCTTGTAGTGGGCAAACCATATACAAGATCCATGCACACGAAATAGAACAAACAAGTGAAGTATAAAGAATTTTCGAACTTACTTCATATAAAATATATAGCTAGCATCCTTAAAATAATGGGTTAGCGACCAGGGACCCGCTGTTGTCTCCCCATTATAACGAGATCGTCCAATGCACTCCCAAAATATAAACTGCTGCACGGACAGATCCTTGGGCTCCAACACATTTGGTGGCTTGAGTGCCATTACGCGCTGCTCCTGGCTGGCCACCACGACAAGCGTCTGTTGCCAGCGTTCCGTAGCCTCTGCAGCAGTCAGCTCCTTCAACACATTCACATCGATGGCTTTGCGCGTATTGTAATCGGAACAGTTGCCCATAATGTGACCATCCTGTACAGGCACAAATGGCAAACACAAGAAGGGCCAAGTCTTTGGCACCACGGGTAAGCCCACATCAGAGTCCAGATCATTGGAACGATCATAGGGTGGCATTAAAAGGCGCTCCGCTGGCAGCTCATAGAAATTGACTTTGTCCGTTGAGCGCAGCAGCAGCATCCATATCTGTTGCTGCAGTTGCCCCGATAATTGTGAACCGCACTGTAGGCGCCTGGCCAGCAAGATCCAAAGACCTTTAAAATTAAATAAACAATTATTTGTTAACAAGTTTTGAATGTTGATTTCAATTTACTTACTTGGTAATGTGGTGCCATCCAAGCCTTCGAGCGCAATTTCGTCGAATACAGCGTTAGTCCAGGATCCGCCCGATACAGTTCCAAACATTTTAATTGTTTCCAAATATTAGATTTATTTATTTATTTGTCATTACGATTTACTAACTGCTTTGCACTCTTGTTGCATGTCGAATAAAGGCCTGAATACACTGCACAAACCATTTGCGCAAATGTTGTTGTAAAATACGCGCTGAATTGATTAATGCCTTCGCAAAATTATAAGCAATTATTGTTGAAATACATGAATTTTTTACTGGCAGCTCCGTTATTTCAATGAACGGTGTTTACTGTTGCTTTTTGTTGTTAAAATATAAAAAAAATCAGTGGCAATAGAGCGTTTTACCAACACCGTTTTGGGAATGAAAGGTTCTCAGTGTTGTTATGTTTAAATTTTGCCGCTATTTATTGTTTTTCTGAAATACTGTAAAAGCCGGGGCCATTTTAAAATTCGAGAATTGAAGTATTTTTGAAACCGTATTAATAAACGTAGTAAGTTATGCCATGTTCATTGTTTTTTCAAAACAGAGGTTCTAAAAATTAAATCATTCGAACCGTGAGAGCGACGTTCCGTTTTCGCACACAGTCAACAACGTGTAGTGTAACCAGGCCTTTAACAGTTGTGCTCAACAGTTCTGTAAAATAAACCAAAAAAGGAAAGAGCGAGATGACGCTACTGTCGCAACAGCTGTCAAAATGCAGCTGCTACAAACAAACGCCGAAGTCGGCGTCGCCGCATCTGTCAGTTCTAGCGCTCATTTGAGAGGTTAAAGCAAAAATTTCACAAGCAATTCGCAACTTGTAAAATTAAGAAAAAAGTACAGTACTAGTAAACTGTTAATTGCTAAAGATACATTTTGAATTTATACAATTGACAAAAAGCATGGCCACAATTAGTTTCAACTTTGCCGAAATGGCAGCACAGGTTGACGAAGAACAGGGTATTTCCTTCCAGGACAAAGCCGCAACCTGGGACACTGCGGAAGATGGTAGGTTGTTGGAATTGTTTCAAATTTCGAGTCTAAGTATAACTCAATCAAACCGTAGTCAAGCCTGTGGTGGATGAGCTAAACGAGAGATCCCCAGTGCATTATCTGAATCTGGATGGTAATACGTTGGGCGTGGATGCAGCCGTAGCCATTGGTGAAGCTTTGAAGCTACACCCAGAATTTCGTAAGGCCATTTGGAAGAATCTATTCACGCGTCGCCTAAAGACTGAGATTCCGTTGGCGCTGAAGCATCTGGGCGCTGGTTTAATAGCAGCCGGCGCCAAGTTGACTGTACTCGATTTGAGTGACAATGCGTTGGGTCCAAATGGCATGGTCGGGTTGGAAGTGTTTCTACGCTCACCCGTCTGTTACTCGCTGCAGGAGCTGTATTTGAACAACTGCGGCTTGGGACCCGAAGGTGGCCGCATGCTCTCCGAGGCTCTGGTTGATCTGCATACAAATGCCAAGGCAGCGGACACACCACTGCAGCTGCGTAAAATTGTGGCCGGACGCAATCGTTTGGAAAATGAAGGCGCCAAGGCAATGGCGAAAGCATTCAAAACATTACAGACACTCGAGGAGATTAACATGCCGCAAAATTCGATTTATCATGTTGGCATTGCTGAACTGGCACAGGGATTCAAACAAAATCCTCATCTGCGCATTCTCAACATGAACGATAACAATCTGACCGTCAAAGGTGCTGCCAAAATAGCTGAAGTCTTTAAGCACACACAGCTGTAAGTGTTTCCAGATGATCTCATTTGAAAGAGCTTAAAAAATAAATCCTTTCTTTGTAACAGCTTGCGTGAAATCAACTTTGGAGACTGTTTGATCAAAACCGATGGTGCCTATCTCTTTGCTGAGGCCCTGGAGCTGAAACATTATAATTTAGAGGTGTTGGATTTAAGCTTTAACGAGATTAACTTCGATGGTGGGCTTGTGTTAGTTACGGCCATACAAAACAAACCCAAGCTCAAATCGTTGAACTTGGATGGCAATTACTTTGGTCAAGAAGGCAGCTTGGAAATCCTAGCACAAATGTCCAAATCTTTGAATCCGGCTGCACTGGAGTCCTTGGAAGACGTTGTTTCCGAAGAAGAGGACGAGGCAGGAAGTAATCCAGAGGATGATGGCGATGATGATGATCAGGCCGATAACAATGAATCAGCCGAGAACAGTGAAAATGATTATGGCGAAGATGAGGAGGATGAAGACGATGACTATGATGGTGCATACGATCCGAATGACACCACCGAAGAAGAAGATGAAGGCACTGAGAACTGTGCTGATGAGACGGCATACGTTACCACAAATGCCTATACAACCAAGGTGCATACTCTGCTTAGAATTAAAATTAGCTTCATAATACTTAACTAACTTGAATGCTTTAGATCTTTGATGACATCGTCAGCTCTAATACAGGAGAAACAATCTGTACAGCTGAGGAATTCTGCTTAAAGCGAACACCATGCACGTTGCAACAATTTAATAACCTGGATGCAGACGACAAGCTGGAGGCAATGCATGGCATTATCAATGTAAGGCAATTATAATAATAATCGTATCTAACTCTATAACCATAATTTCAAAAATCCTGAAATAGCAATTCTTCGATGATGATCACTTGCTGCTGCTTATCTTTACCACGCTCAAGTGTGCACATCTATCGCAGACGTCAAAGCCCGCTTTGGAGCTAGCCGTTACACTCTTCCAGACCACCTTTGAGCATGCCATCAAAGTGAAACAGGAGAATCGCGTGTTGGACTCCTTTCTCAAGCAGCTGAAACTGCTGCGCAGTGAGGAAAGCTTTCAATCCGATTACGATATCAAATCTTGTCGTTACGCTCTACGCGAGGCTTTAGCGAAGCAAGATTTTGCTGATAATAATATAAAGAATACTTTTCAAACATTTCTCGATCAATTGGATAATAATGCCATGTAAAACACTCAGTTCAGTTCATATTACAAAAAGATTTATGATTCGTCTGCCACAAGTACAATAACGAAAATAATATTGTTACAACGGTACTAACATTAAATATTTAAATAAATATGTTTAAACAACAAATCTAAACTTGTATCTTAATAAAAGTGAGTATTTAAAACCATGATTAAGCAAACGGAATGCTAAGAATTAGAACAATCGAGTCTTTGCTTTACCTCATTAGACTTTTAAGACATTCAGGCCTGTTCTGAATTTCACTTAAGAATCAATTACAAAAACAATAGAACAGAAAATAGATAGAAAACGCTGAATTTCAAAATGAGGCTTAAGAACTTTTATCGAGCTAATCGAAAAAAGATAAGCTATTCTATATTTCGAAAAGGTTCCGTTAGAGAATTGTTCATAAAACCGCACTCAGTTTATTGATTTTGAAAATTTCATATTGGGTTACAAAAACATTTTTCTTCTTGGCGTTTTAAGGTTGGAATTGACTGAGATATACTTCAAACGGGATTTTCTTCAAATACGAAACATAAAAATTGTGTTCGTTCTTTGAAGCTACAGTTCGCTTAGGATCAGCCGAATATATATCTTCGGCACTCTAAAAGCAGGTTTACTTTCATGACATTTGACATTTGAAAAAAAGATAACACGATTAGCGGAAAAAAATTTATTTACATTAAAAAAAAAAGTTGAGATAAATATACGTTTATAAAAACATGATTACGATAGACATGTGTTTGTATTTTGTAAAATTTAATATTTGTTGGTGGATTATCGCTTTTTTATTTTATTTTTTTTTTAACTACAATTGAAGAATGTCGCGAAGTTGTTATAAAATATATATTTATATAAATTAATAAAAACCGTTTTCTTCGTTTTGAGAAAGTTGATTAGTGTAGGACGACAATGTATGTTGTGAGACGCTAAGATTTTTTTTGTTTTGGTTACAATATTCTTTATAATCATGTTCGGGGTAGTGATTGTGGGTATACAGTATGTATTATTAACTATATGCCGTTATGCATAGTTATATTAGAAATACTTTTACTCAATCAATCAAGTATTATGAGCTTAAATACAAAATGTGTATTCCACTTGCTTGGCTCCGCATTCTTTTTGGTTTATTTGATCAAATATTTCAAATAATATACCGGAGACGGACGATCAGATTGAGACGTGACCATGATTGACGGCCAAATGGATTAAGTGTGTGATTATGATGAATTTCAACACTGCCTGTTGTTATTGCTGTTGAGCCTCATAGCATTGCTTATGCCTCAAAGTCAGAATCGTCTTCATCCTCCACAAATGCGACATCATCATCATCGTCACTGTCGCTTATAATTGCCTGACGCTTGCTTGGGACTGCCGCTTTCTTGGTGCCGCCGCTGCTGTCTTCGTCCCGTTGACGCTTTACTGGCCGTTTGATGGGCGAAACGTCGCTGCCTTCGTCGTCATCGTCAACATCGATTTTTTCGGCCTCTTCATCCGAATTAAAATAGTTGATTTTTTTGCTCGCCGCTCGGCGACCGGGACGATCCTCACGTGGTTTGATTTCCACAGCATCGAAATCATCAACTTCATCATCATCATCATCCTTGGTCTTTTTGGCCTAACGGGGAAAGAGAGGTTATTTGATGGGGTCATGGCATGGCTTTATATAACACACTTACCTTTGACTTGGAAAAGTCCAGTTTGCCTTGTTTGAGGCCATCGCCATTTTCCTTCTTCTGACGCGGCTTCTTTTCGCCTGGTTCCTTCTTGACGGCAGCCTTCTTTGCCGGCTTTGCGGCGCCACCGTCGACGAGCGCATCGAAATCTTCATCATTGCCAGCCTCTTTCTTGGCAGCAGGAGCCTTCTTGCCTTTAGGCGGTGTCTTTGATGCACCACCTTCAACAAGCGCATCAAAATCATCAACCTCATCGGCGACCTCCTTCTTATCCGTTTTGACCTTGGCCGCTAGTTTGGACTCCTTATTTTTGCCCGCAGTGACGGCGTATGACTGGAACTTTTTTAGTAGTTCATCTGTGATCTTAAATGCCACTTTCTCGCCTATAGGATCGGGATAAATATCATTATTGCCCGCGCCAGAGCCCTTGCTCTTTCTGCTTCTGCCGGTCTGTTGTTTGACGGCTTTTAGACCCTTCATGGCCTTGGCCTGTTTCATATTAATGCCTTGCTCCTCGAGACGCTCCTTCTCTTCGACCTCATCCAATTTTTCTTCCAGATTGTCGAGATCATCCATCCATAGATGGTTTGGCGTCTTCTTCTTGAGATTGTCAAGCTCGGTCAGCTTGGCGTCGCGTTGCTTAAGCAACTCATTTTTGCGCTCCTCAGTCAGCATCCACATGGACATGCCCAATAGGTAATCAAATTTCTTGACATCTGACAGCTTCTGGAAAGCCTTTTCCGGATCCACTTCCTTTTTAACCTTCTTGCTGCTACTGGCCATCGACTCCTGTTCCTCCTCGTCCGCCTCACCCTCGGCATCATCATTGGCCTCTTCGGCATCTTCAGTTTTTATGCGTCGCTGCCACTCCTTGATGGGATCGGGGCGATAGCCACGCTTTACCAGCTCCTCAATCATACTCTTGCGCTGCTTATTTTCAACCACCAGTTTCTTTTCGCACTTCTCCAGAATGAAACGTGCCTGATCGCTAAGGCGATCCGCCTGCGCCGTTAGCTGACCCACAAGATAATCCTTCCGGCGATTGTAATACTCCAAGCGTAGCTTGTAAAACTCCAGCAGCACGTCCTTGGGCGTGGCAAAGCGGCGTAAACAATTATTTTCATCAAAAGCGTGCATCTGGTTAGTCGAAATGGAAGAGCTTAGCTTGAAAACACGATGGAAGCCGCCATCCTCACGGCGCAAACGATCAAATTCGCCCGGAGCAAAACTAATGACAAATCGGACCGTTGTATCTGTATGGAATTCACGATATTCAGTAATCACCGCTTTGACCTTCTCCGTACCATTGGACAAAGGTTCAAGGACATTCTCCTTGTACGTTTGCGTCCAGACTCCAATGGGTAGCTCAGTTATTTCAATACGATTATCGGGTAGTATTTGAATATTTCCAGAGTTCACATAACGTCCATCGGTTGCGTACTCCATTGTGCCCGTAAAGTTCTTATACCATGGATGCAATGGCAGCGGCTCCTCGCCGTTGATCATGCGACGCAAATTGCTAATTAGATCGCGTGGATTGTAGTTGGCTATTTTGGTTGACCAGCCAGTGCCAATGCCTTCAGCGCCATTAACCAATACCATAGGTATAACTGGTATATACCACAATGGTTCAATGCGTTGCCCATCATCCACCTGATACGACAGCAAAGGATCATCCAATGGATGATAAATGAGACGCGTTAGCGGTGACATCAGTGTGAATATATAACGAGCGCTCGCTGAATCCTTGCCGCCAGTGAGACGTGTACCAAACTGACCGCGTGGCTCCAACAAATTAATATTATTTGAGCCCACAAAATTCTGTGCCAAATTGACAATTGTCATTTGGAGTGACACCTCACCGTGATGGTATGCAGACATTTCAGCAACGGATCCCGACAATTGGGCCACCTTCACCTCCCTCCTATCGTTACGCTTGAAGCATGTAAATAGAACCTTGCGCTGACCAGGCTTAACGCCATCCACGAGACTTGGAATGGAGCGTTCATTGTCCGCATTGGAGAACAATACCAGTTCCAAATTTATAAAATCTGAGTAGCTGACATGCTTGGTGCCCTTGGTATACAAATAGCGTTCCGGCAGACCCAATTGCTTGCGTCGCTTTACCTCGTCCATATGATTGGTAAGCCATGTTTTACGCGATTCAACATGTTTTTTGGCAAAGGCCATAACAATGTTATCGTCATCCACCTGGCCATCATATTTGAATAGAATGCGATGACGCTCCATGTCCTTTAGATTGTTAAAGACAAAAAAATAAGTGTAAATATGTAATAAGGATTCCAAAACAGGCAGCAGGAGTCAACAATCAGCGAGTGTAAATGTTTATTTTGCCGATTTTGGTTTTTTTTTAAACCTACCTGAAAATACTCCTTTGCCTCCTTGGAGGTCGAAGTACCGAGACCCTTATAGTACTTGATATTGTAAGTATTATGATTTGCAGTGTTCATTTTCCATTCCTCGAATTCGGGCATCGAATAAAATGACAACTCTTCGTTCTTTTTCGTTGCCTTCACAATGGGCGTTATGAATTCCTCGAGGAAGGGCAAACGTAGCAATTCAGGCCAATTTGTGTGTATAAAATTGATGAGCAGGCCCTTAATGTGGGAACCATCCTGATCCTGATCAGTCATAATCATGACCTTGCCATACCTCAGCGTCTTTAAGTCATCAATGGTTAGATACTTTTTCTTATACTGCAAGCCAATAATTTTGCATAGATTATTGATTTCGGCATTCTCGGTTAGCTGTTTAAATGTGGCTTCGCGCACATTGAGCAGCTTACCACGCAGCGGAAAGACACCATACAGATTGCGACCAATAACACCCAGGCCCGAGACGGCCAAAGATTTGGCTGAGTCTCCCTCGGTAAGGATAAGTGTGCAATCGATAGAGTTTTTGGTGCCAGCATCGTTAGCATCTTCCAGCTTGGGTACGCCCTTGATTTTGCTCGACTTTTTGCCACCAGTTTTGGCAATATCATTCTGGGCCTTGAACTTGGCCCATGCCAGCACGGACTCAACGATGCCCGATTTGGATAAATTGCCAATGAACTTGTCGGAGAGCGAACACTTGGAACCGAAACTTTTGGCCTGCAGTGTCATGTTCTCCTTGGTCTGGGAATCGAAGGTGGGATTTTCGATCAGACAGTTGACGAATACCCACAAATGATTTCGCACTTGAAAGGGTTTAATGCTAATGCCGTTCTTGTTTTTCTTTTTGAGCACTTCAATCAGCTGCTTGATGACATTGTCCACCACATGATCAACATGTCGGCCACCCTTGTACGTTGCTATCGAATTAACAAACGAGACTTGCTGAAAGCCACGATCCGATGGACAACATGCAACCTCCCAACGTTCGCCGCACGCTTCGTATATCACTTTGACGGGCTGACCGACATCATCATCGGCCGACTTTACAAACAAGTCAATGTAGTCTTTGAAGTTCTTTACCGACACCTTGGTGCCGTTTAAGAACACCGATACGCCCTTTGTGGAGGCTGCCACATCGTAGGCGCGACGCGACATTAGCGCCACAATATCGGCATCTAAAGATTCCATCTTGAACTTGGCCAAATCGGGACTGAATGTAATTTTGGTAAAATCAGTGCCCGTGGAAGATTGTATCTGCAATTGGTAAAGGAATTAGGAATTAATTAAGATTCAGATTTAGATTAAAAAAGATTACACATACAAGGGGTTCAGATGCCTTGGACATGTTATTGCCCCAGGTCTGCTTGAAACTCTTCCTGAACTGCTTCGTTGACGTTTCCACTGTGAAGGTGGTGGAGAATATGTTGCATAATTTGGCACCGTAGCCATTGCGACCGCCCGTCACCTTTTTCTCATCATCATTGTAGTTGGAGGAGGTCAACAGATGACCGAATATCATCGTTGGCACATACATATTCTCCTCTTTGTGCATGGTGACCGGTATGCCCTGGCCATTGTTCCACACGGATATAACATTTCTCTCCGGATCAATATCTATTTTAATGGTATTCATCGATTTGTCGCGCTGCTTATTATCAGCGGCATTCACCAGGATCTCATCAAAGATCTTGTAAAGACCCGGCACAAATGATATCTCACGCTGCAGCATACGATTATTTTCTAGGTCGTTGACCCACATCAGCTCCTTGGTGAACTCAACGGAACCAATATACGAATCAGGACGCAACAAAATATGCTCCAGCTGCGATTTCTTCTGGTACATCTGCTCGATGGACATGGCGCCAGCTTTACCTTTACCGTTCTCCATGACGAACTTCTTGTTATACTTGCTAAGCTACAAATAAATGATGAAAAAAGAAAAGAAATCATAATCATCAATATCAATCTATAGAACGACTGTTAAACTCAACATAACTGTACCGCGCTTTGTTGTTAGCTATTTATTAATTCTATATCATTAGCAAAGCAAACGAACATGAACGGCAGGCTGGTACGCTGTTTACTTTTATATTGCTTCAAATAAAATAATGCTAATATTTTGTATATAACTAAACTTATTACAAAATTGAATACCTCAAATAGTCTGCTTATTATTTTTTGTTTACGCAAAAATCATTAAAACAAAAATGAGCAGCGTACTGGACTACAAAAGAAAATTGCGCGCGCAATTCGTGTGTATAACAACCCTGCGCTTAGCCAAAAAAGTTGAATTGGCAGTTTATGCATTAAATACAACAAAAACAAGCACAACAGCTTCAACAACAATTGCGATACAACACTTGTAAGATTATGTAAAGCATATATATATATATATTCATATATAATAATTATATGAACCTGCGCATATGGCAGTTTTGTATTACTTAAAACTCATGTTCTATGCATGTGTGTGTGTGAGGCGGCTTTGCCGGTTCGAATATGCAATCAAATTTTTATGCGTTTACATTAAATGTATTAAATACAGAGACTTCTTATTATTAACCTCACAGATTTATTGCCTCGAAAGCGCTTTTTTTCGTTTGCACAACTTAAGCACAGAAATTGTATCTACATCGGCATCGCCATTTTTAATTTGCAAATGCGACGCCGCTGGCCAAAAAAAAGAAGAGAGAAAAACGTTTTTAATTGCCTCATTTTACTCAATTATTATTGCTATTATGTAGCTCTTGTGCTATTTATTTATTTATATTAAAATTAACAATGTTGCTTACCTTATTACTCAATTGTTGAAATTTGGCCGCTTTGTGAAATAATGCAATGCGCGGCGACTGTAAAAATTACAAACACAGACGCCGCCGCACTTCGATTTTTGTTGAGGTGTGTGCGATCCGTCGACTTTAATAGCAATTAAAACTAGTTTTCGGCAGGACTTATGCTATATTATAAAATAAACATTATAACTAGCTGTATAAACTAAAAAACTGACTTCACAATACAATTGAATATAAAAAAGTATGAAAAGTATTGGCCGCACACACACTACACGCCGCACAACCACAGTAGTTTATGGTTGTATTTAGAGATAACAGACATTTCATGTCACAGATATGTAAAACTGATGCACATCTCTAGTTTTATTTGAATATCTATCGACATTTATGAGTAATGTTGCCAGACTACTATAATTGTTGCCACATTGTTCATATTGGTTTTGGTTTATTCACAATCGATATCGATAAGTCGATTTTGTTGGCGGTCATTTTGTAATATGGTAGATGCACTAAATATTCGTATGAATGGACTTTTTAAGTACATAATTTAATAAACAAGTCGATAAGGATAAAGATTTAAAAAAAAGCATTAACTTAGTTGACCTCTTTATAAAAAGTTCTTTTAACAGTTATAAAATAAAGAGTATTTCATGCTTAATTAAGGCACATTAGTTGCAAATGCGTCTGCGAAAGCCCCATTCAGTCAAGCAGGTTTAGCCCCAAGCCGGCTACCTGACCTTGGCCAACGACAAGGTTTGTTGCACTTGCTGCTGTTGTTCGTTTGACTACAACAAAAACTAGTTTCATTTGTAATCAAAGAATTTTCTGGATAAGATTGATCAAAGATAGCTCTCAACAATTGTTTAGGTCAGTTACCTTGTAATAAATACTTATAATTCATTGTATTTAATCACGTGACGTCATCAAAGCTCATTGAACTTGCTCAGCGTCTCTAGTTATATATATTGTACATACATATCATCATCACAACATAATTACCTTTATCAAAAAAGGGGGCCAAACCCTTATTCAGTCTTTCGTTTAGCACAACCTTTGAATACCCTACTTATGAAACTAGTTAGAACTTTTTAGGAAAAGTTCTAAAACGAGACATCATCATCAATTTGATAATTCAATATTTTCTATATACATATCTGGACTGTCAATTAATTTACTTTAAATTAAATACGAAATGTTTTGTTTTTTTTTTTTTGTTTTATTTATTTTCTTTGGTTTACTTATTTATGAAAATAATATGGTGATGCCAGTTGTCAGCAGTACGGTCGCAAAGCAATACAATACTTCGCAGACAGAAATAGTATAGTTCTGGAAGTGCATGCAAGTTTCAATGCTGTGTTTCTTTTGTTTTTTTAGCTATGTGTAGAACTTGATGCTTTTAATTTATCTTGTTACTCGGATACGGGTTTTCAGACTGTTGTTCTGAGTGTTGTTCTAAGTGTTGCGTCGTGGGGGCATATAACGTTTTGTTTGAGACGATCTTTGGCTCAGTCTTAATGCAAACTGGCAGCTGTTGGGGTTTAAATAACGAGAATCGGTATCTGTATTTAATATCATATCATATCTAAAGTTAGCTGTGCGTGATGAACATTAATATGCATATAAATATGTTTATTTAAATACTTAGATACACTTTTTTTTACTTGGTAATAGAAAAAAACTCAAGTCATGCTTTGAAAATTGATCTAGTTTTGTGCATGTTTAAATGTCAACTAAATAAATTTTATTAAAGTGATTTAATTTTTTAGCTCTAAATAGAAAAAAGGCCTAGAAACAAACAAATTTCATAAACCGTATGTATACTGAGTAGATCTTTTCTGTATTTAATGCACTGCCAGTGTAATATACAATGATGTAAAGTGCAGCATCAATTAGCACACAATAAATACAAATAACAGTTCATTAACATTTGAACTGCAGACTAAACTGCATTCGAGTGCCCTGCAAATGCCAAGTAATTATCATAGGCTAAGTGCAAAGTTCCAAAGTGGTAATAATCCCCCAAAACTGTCACTCAATAATTTACATGTGAACTTGGAACTTGTAATGCATGCAAATCGACACGTAAAGCTGGCTGGAGTAATTCTCCGGATTTAATAAGAAATCTACACAAGAGATATTTCAAATTTAAGTCAAATGAAAGATAGTTTTTCGATCAAAAACCAATATCTATTGGCTATTATGCTGAAAAAACCTGGGACTGCATATAGTGATAATATGTTATTTTTACTCCCTGTTCCCATTAAAAATGGGAAAAGGGAGTTATAAAGTACTGCAAATGTGTGTAAAAGACAGAAGGAGCCATTTCCGACTATATAAACTATATATATTCTTGATCAGGATCAACAGCCGAGACGAACTAGCCATGTCCGTCTGTCTGTCCGTCTGTATGAACGCGTTGATCTCAGAGACTATAACAGCTAGAGACACCAAACTTGTCATGCAGGTTCCTGTATACCATACGCAGATCAAGTTTATTTCAAATTTCGGATGCAACCCTTTCTTTTTATTGACTTACTCACAAAACAATGATTAATTTAGAGCTATATTTTTCAACTCAACCAATAATCATTATTTTTGAGCAAAAAATAAAGATCATGAAATAATGATTATTCTTTAAGTTTGATGTTTTGCTCAAAAAAAAGGAATAAGAGCAACCTTTTATATATATATATATACATATATATATATATATTCCTAGTCTATAAGCCAAGTCAAACCATAATAATCCATAATAATATACTCTTTGCTCTTATTCCCTAAGAAAAAGCCGAAATTAGAACTTGAGTTTTATTTTTGATCACACAATAGGTAAGAACGTTGGAGTCGGGCTCTCCCTACTGCTATATACTCTGTTTTCTGTACGTTTAATAAATTAAATATTTGTAAACACTACTTATATACTTATCAACTATCCTTAAACTTAGGTAAAGTGAGTTTGGTTGGTTGGTAAAATAGTTTTTCATACAAAAATTTATTTTTAAACCGATTGTTCCTATGGCAGCTATAAGATAAAGTCGTCCGATTACAATAAAAATTGGTCAGCATATATAAACTGTGCTTTAATTAAGGTAAAGTGAATTTGGTTGAGTTATCTTGAAAAACAAAAAAGGTTTTCATACAAAATCTTATTTTTCAACCGGTTGTTCTTATGGCAGCTATATGTGGTCCGATCTGGCCGATCTCGACACTTTGTCTGCCTATAGTATATATCAACATTCATATATACCAAGTTTTGTTACTCTAGAGTCTAGACAGACAGAATGACATTTCACAAACCCAATATACTCTTTTTTTTCCATTTTGGAAAACTGATTATAAAAATTAATCATTATTTCATGAGTTTTATTTGCTGAAAAATAATGATTACTTGTAGAGTTGTAAAGTACATATAAATCAAAATTAATCATTATCTTGTGTGTAAATCAATAAAAATTAAAATGAATCATTATTTTATAATGTTTATAATAAATTTTATAATGATTACAGTCCCTGGAAAAACATATTTTAAATCAAATTTCAAAGAGTCAAAATTAACAATGCAAGCTTTTAAATAAAAGTTTGAATTATGATATTCCTGGAAATTAGCTTATTATAATAAGAAAGAAACTTTTTCTTTTAATAGCATTTGTCAATTATTTAAAATATTTATTTCTTTTAAGGAAAACATATATCAATAGTAAGGAAGTTGTTCTCTTTTTGTTGGAATATTGACATAATTTGATAGAAAATTTTCTTCTTTCCTGTTCTTGAAGAAACTGGCATTCCTACTTAGTGAAAAAATAGCTATGGCGCTATATCTATTCCGTTTCTTCTTAAGTTGACTTCAATTTAACACAATTGGAGGTATATTTTTTTATGAGTGTAGTTAGTTTGAAGTTCATTGCAATTTTGATGGAAAATTGTAGAACTTTTTAGGTTTTGGTTTTTTGGAGGTATATTTTTTTTATTAGTGTAGTAAGTTTGAAGTTCAGTTGAAATTTTGATGTAAAAGTTTTAGAACTTTGTGGTACAGAAGTACACTTCTCTAGCAAATAGCGAATGCAAACACGCAGTATAGTACTTTGGTTATTGGACCTATTCAATGCACTTTGTCATGTAAACCTGGGCGGGTTTTTGTTCACGAAATTTATTGCTAGCTTGTGAGATGCGCAATTATCGTGAAATTTTGTTACGTGCTCTTAGCAGCCGATGGCAGCGGAACAGATTAGAGAGAGACGTACCCTTATCAGGTCGCCGACCATTTGGTTTGTGTTGAGTTCACGGAGAGATTTCGACTGGGGCCGATTATAATCGCCTGGTTTGTTGTTTAGTCGACGCTAAGGCGCTATCGCAATCGCTGTTGCTTTGTTGTTTTATTAATAATATTTAATATGTATGACAGCGAATTGCATGGGATTGAAAACATTTGGCCTGATTTCTGATGCTCAGTTTCAAACTTGAAGTCGAAAGCATTGCATTTTGCAAATAAGTGACTATTTGATTAAAGAACTTTTAATACAAAATGGTAAAGAAAACTTTAAATGACACTGGCTGGCTTGTAAATCGTAATGAATCATTTTTCATTGTTTGCATTTTCCTCAATTTCAAGATCAATTGCAAGCGGCAGTGTTAGTTGAACCCACTAAAATTGTTGCTAACAATGACACACGTGAGGTTAACAATACTTGTGTTATTCCTATTCAACAAAGTAAATACAGGTGCTAACGTGCTGTTAATTATTGTTGTTATTATTGCTAAATGAAAAAATACAAAAATACAAAGCTGTGTGAGAATCACTTCAAGTTTGTCAATGTATTGTCAATGTTCAACAGTCGCACGATATATGTTACATTCAATAAAACACGACAGCAACAAGTGAAAAGAAATGTGTGTTTTCAACATTTAACTTAACGAAACTTGACACAGTTGCAGGCAGTATATTTGTTTAATATCGGAAACCAGCTGGACTAAATCACTTAATTATTATAATTACTTTAAAAATAAATTGTCTGAAAAACGGTTGGCTTTTCAAATATCGCAACTAAACAAAAGTTTTAAGTATTTTTATACTTTAAATTACATGGTGACTATATATGTATGTGCACAAGTAAAAAACTATAAAAATACAATAGACAGAGATATGAATTGTACGATACTTTGTTATCTTTGTTTTATAACACACTCAGAAAAACAAGTCTGTATTGTTCAAAATCGACTTGAAACAAATTTTATCCTTAAATTATTTATAATTCTACATTCAAGAAATATCTTCATTAAATTTAGAATGTTCAATCCTTGATTTTTAGAAAAGTTTGCGATTTTCAATGATATTTTATATATATCTAAGCCAGACTTAATACTTTCTCAAATAATCAATATGAAGGTTATTGACTTTTCTGAGCATAGAATTTGTGCATTTTTGGAATCTTTGGAGTATCGCCAACATAAGGAAAATAATGTTAGCTGCATGTTCACGAATGATCAAGACACATTCAAGTACATATATACCGGGCCGATTTCGGCGGCACCCTTAAAAATAGCATTTCATCCCATAGTTAAATTTGTGTGCTAACTTTTGTTTACTTTCCCATATTTAGTTAAATATAAAATAAACATTAAATTGCAAAATTTAAAATTAATTTAAAAAAAATTAGCTGTCAAAATTTCCAATAAGCAAACAAAATTATTTGTTTTCAAAAAATTTATTTGTTTGAAAAGGCACGATTATCGTAAGTCCGCATTACGAATATCGCTTGCAACTTAAACCTAGAACCATTGTTGCTTATTTATATGCAAACTTTTTAACTTTCTTCAAAAGGCCACAGCTGAACAAAGCAGCACCCACAAAATGCCTGCCATAGAGCACAAACTGAATGTTACCGATGAAGAAATACCTGAACAGGTGCGTCTTATAGCTCAAAATCAGGGAGAATGTCCAAATACCAAACAGGAAACCATTGCAAAGTTTCGCAACTATATCTTGGGTAGCTACTGAATGCTATATGTTTGATTTACTTTTCTATTATAAAGTATGGCTTTTTTTTTACAGAACACAAAGACTGCCAGCCTCATCGTAGTGATGATAAATATCTGGAGAAATTTTTGCGTGCACGCTACTGGAAAATAGAGAACAGCTACAAATTGGTATGGTTTTCTATAAGATTTGATCTTGAAGTGATACTAAAATGTTGTTTACTTTTATAGCTTTGTAGCTACTACAAATTTCGGGAGGAGAATAAAAAATACTATGAGAAGGTACGCCCGATGGACTTGCGTCATCTCGGTGACGAGAACATATTGACGGTGACGCCATATCGTGATCAGCATGGCCATCGTATACTCATCTATCGCTTTGGACTCTGGCGACCCAATCGCATTCTGGTCGATGATATCTTCAGAGCGACCATTGTTCTGCAAGAACTGGGCTCACTCGAGCCAATCTCACAGATAATGGGCGGTGTGGGCATATTTGATCTTAAAGATTTGGGCTTAGATCATATGCTGCACTTGAGTCCTAGTGTCGCCCAAAAAATGATTGCTTTGCTGGTGGTAGGTGCACAAAAAACATATGCGACTCCTTCGCTTCTGTATTGATGACGTTGTTAATATGAAATCTTTTCTTTTTGGCAGACTTCCATGCCTATTCGCACAGCCGCCTTGCACATAGTCAATCAGAATTGGCTCTTCAATGCAGCCTTCAAGATTTTCAAGCCTTTCCTTAATGCCTCGATGCGAGAGCGACTTTTTGTTCATGGCAATGATATGAGCTCCTTGCACAAACACATCAATCCCGAGAATCTGCCCAAGCGGTGAGTTTTCATTGAGCTTCAACTTAATACATATATTACTTAACGTCGTTTTATCTGTTATACAGCTATGGGGGCATGCATGAGGACTATTCCTATACGCTCTGGTTGGATATGCTGCAGCAGCAGAAGGCGAGCAGTGGAGTCCTGAAGGAAATGGAGCAGCTTGGCTTTATTTTTGACTAAGACGCTCGCTTTAGTTTATGTATTAAGCTTTTCTCTATGTACTCAAGCAACTAATCAAGGTTAAATTTATATAAAAAGTCCAATAACATACATTTTACACTATTTTTTAAAAATTGAAAAAGAGAGTATATTTTTATTTTGAATTGTCCGTTTGTCCGTTGTCTGAACCCTTTAATATTGGATAAAAGATAACAAAAAGGATAACAAATTTAAGTTTTTTTTTCAGAAATTATCATTATCTTAGCATTTTTCAACATTTTTTAAATCACACAACTTTTTTTTAGCTGTCATAGGTATCATCGTTTGAAATAGGAGTCGTAAGAAAAACTTTTTTGTTTCTCAATCTATCTCAACCAATATCACATATTCTAAATTTGAATATGTTATTGTCATGCTTACCAAATTTGAGCAAAAATTGGTTGCTGCATGAAAATCTTTTTTGTTTCTCAAGCTATGTTAACCAAAGTTAACCATTCTGTGTTTTAGTAAGTTCTAGTTATGATGACCGAATTGGATCAAAATCGGGAGACAAGAACTTATAGATGTCATAGGAACAAACGGTAGAAAATGAATTTTTCATATGAACAAGTTTTCTTTCGGCACACATAATATAACTTTTCTGTCTGTTTATACTCTTTTTTAATTTTTTTGAAAAAAAAAGAAAATAGAGTATATTGGGTTTGTGAAATGTCCGTCTGTCCGTATGAACGCAGGTTTTTTCCATAGTTTTGAAGCTAGACCAACCAAACTTGGTGTACATGTTGGTATATACCATAGGCAGACAAAGTGTCAAGATCTTCCTCCCACCCCCACCCCTTCCCCCACAAACCGCAAACACTTATATCTTCCACAGTTTTATAGCTAAAGTAACCAAATTTAGCTCAGGGCTACTTATTACAATGATTGATCTGACAAAAAAAAAAATTCGACCACGCCCACCCCCGCCCCCACAAAGAAGCAAAGTCTGTATCTCCCCCACCCCTTTAGCTAGAATCACCAAATTTTGCAGGTTGAATTCTATTGTCATTTTAAATTGATTGTATAAAAATAATTTTGCCACGCCCACCCCCGCCCTTGAAATCGAGCAATGTTTGTTTCTCCCAAACCTGTCCAACGGGCCCAACCAAATTTAAATTGATGCCAAAACTTGAAAGATTTGAGCAAAAATATAATGCCACGCCCACTTCTGACTCCGCAAAGAGGCAAAAAAAGAGTATATCGCAGTCTGACTGCAACGTTCTTACTTGTTGTTGTTGTAGTACTGCAGAAGTTGGTAAACATACTAATTGATCAAAACCCAAATGACCATTTGAGGTTAGGGAATCGAACATTTTGAGGTTACGTCTGTTATAAAATTTAATGCGCCGCACATTTGTCGGTCACACACACATTGGGAACGGAATCGAAGCAAAACAAAACCAAAAATGACAACTGTGCTGAGGCAATAACAAGAATCGAGGGACGGAGCGCAAATCAAATGAGGAAACGAGCCCATATGGAAATTTGTTCCGGTCAAGGATACGAGCCGAAGACATCTACGACATGTTCGTTTTATGTGTTTTATATGTAAAGTGCGTAAGGTGTAAGAGTGAGATAGCCTATGGCTGTGATTTGCCGTTATGGTAATTGAGTGTTGGACAACGCATAAAATGCAGCCCGTCCCCCAGCCATAAACATTTGCGTTTTTTGTTTTTTTGTCGCTACTCCCTTTTGACCGTTACAAATATGTTTGATATTTTTTATTGAATTCGTTTGCACAGGAAGTTGCTGTCGTCTGTGCCACAGCTCCACAAACAAAAAGAAAAAAAAAGCGTTGAACCCATCGCGCCCCAGCCCCTGCCCCTGCCCCTTCCGCATTGGTCAGTACGAAGGATAGTGAAATTGATTTTGGTGCCAAGGGGTCTCTGCTCTGTGACGGGAAAGGTCCGAGCCATAATCTCTATGTGTGCGTATAAAAGACAGCGTCATTTGTGCGATTAAAGCGACAAGATTAAAAAATTGATTGCGCAAATATTTATGGGGACAGTAGCGCACAAAAAAAAGAAAGAAGAAAAACGAAGGCAGCTAGCATAAACATAGCCTGCATCTGGGGGACACGGCCACTGTCCCGTTATTAGTTCAGTTTGAGTAACACGTGTGTGAGCCAAAGGCTGAACTGAACATAATTTATGGCATGCGAGCCAAATTTATTTGAGTTTCATTGATATCTGCTCTGAGGCCAAAGGGGACGTCTAAGCAGCAAAGAAGCTATCTAAACATATGTCAAACGAATACGAATTGGAGGTTGTCTTAAAGAACGATTATGTTCGAATTCTTCTTGCAGCTGAATTTGTATTTTTTATCCAAAACATTTGGTGTCGGTTTTGATGGCACCATTATTTCGATTAAACATAAGCTAAAGATTTCTGTCTTTACAATTTTCGATTGACTGTTCGTTTGAAAACTCTGCCGATTTTGATCCTGGAATTCGCATACACCTTTTTTATTTTTTAATAACAAGCAAGAAAACTTGTCTTCGAAAATAACTACACTTGCAGAAAAGTTTTGCATACAACTTCATAATTTTTCACTGATTGTTCCTATAACAGCTATAACATACAGTCGATAAAACTTAGTCACCTAAAATTAAGTAATAGCAAGTTTGCTTAACATACTTGCATAAGCAAAAAAAAAATTGTTCACATTAAAACTCATATTTCAACAGATGGTTCCTACGGCAGCTATTAGATATAGTGGTATATATTTAGATGCAGTGGATTTTAATGAAATTTTGTCAACAGAATTGGAAAGTTTGGACGAGTTATCCCGAAGAACAAAATTGATTGTTCCTATGGCAGCTTTATTTTATAGTGGTCCGATCTGGCCTATTCTGTTCAACATGACTCTCTTCACTAACTGACTGATTGATTGACCGACTAATTGGCAACGCTCGCACTGCCTAAAACCATAACAGCAAAAAATTCACTGCCCTTGGGTGGAAAATGGGGGGTCAAGGTTGTATGGGCGAAAGTTTAGTTTTCATTCGATTTGCTTCAAACTCAAAAAAATAACTTGTTTAGAATAAAATATATAAAGTTCAAGTTTTTCTTACAGATTGTCACTTACAACTCTCAACCGGTTTGAGCAAACACGTGGTGTAGTAGGTTTTTTAGAGTGCTGCTTATAATTCACAACCGGTTTAAGCAAACACTTGGTGTAGTAACTGTTTTTGTTTAGAGTGCTACTTGAAATTCTCAAACGGTTAAAGCAAACAAGTGGTGTAGTGCCCGACTAAACGCAATTTTGGTACAGAACATGTGCTTATTTCTTAATATCTTATTTGATTAGTATTTTATTTACTAATCTTGATTACCAATTGCAATGTTTTATTAATTTAGTACTTGCAACTTCCTTGTTCCATTATTGGGTCATAACATATTCTTATTTCTTACTATCTCACTTAATTTGTTTTTTACTTATTTATTTTGATTACCAATTCTAATTTATGGTTAAATATTTTGACTCAGAGTAGTTAACTTTGATACGTTGTAGCCAGACGCACTCAAGAGATATGTTTATGTGATATGTTTGGTTTTCACTTTCAAGGCTTGTAGTGGCACGTGGATACACAAAAACTGGATTTGGATTTATTTATTTTAGAAAATTCGCTCTCTAGGTTGGATCAGAAAACTGTTGTAGGACATTTTTGATATTCTTGCAGAGGGTATAATAATTTTGTCACGAAATGTGTAACGCGTTGAAGGAGGCGTCTCAGAAAAAAATTTGTTTATTCGTGATCAGCATCAACAGCCGAGTCATGTCCGTCTGTCTGTCTGCTTATATGCGAACTGCAAGCAGTACATATGTCTGAATCAGCCAGATCGAACCACTATAACATATAGCTGCCATAGGAACGATCGGTTGAAAAATAAGTTTTCTTATGCAAATCTTTTCTGCAAGGGTAAATATGTATCTTCGGCACGCAGAAGATAACATTTCCTTGTTTTTTTTTTGTGTTTTCATCCGATCGGCTTCAAACAGATAAAATTATAATGCCCTCTGTTCCCAGTCTGTTTCCTGCTTTTATTTGTGGGGGCGACAGTGTCTGGACTGCATCTATAAAAGTGTGTGCGTTATATTTGGGGTTACTTACTAATTCACCTTGTATAAAATATCCAACAAGTTTACAAATGTTTTCTTAATAAAATCAAAGATACAGATATGTCTTATAAATTGATGTAGACTTAAGCCCTTACCAATTGTTCACACTCAAAAATTAACTATATTATCAAAGCGCCACATTTGTGGGCGTAACCCTGCAGGCAACTGTCACTCAGCTCTGACATTTGACATGCTGTACCTGACCTTTTCACACACACACAGACGCATAGACACACACACACATGCACTCATTGAGAAGGGTAACATTTGAAGGCAACCCTAAACAGAGAGCGTGTCTGCTTTGTAATTGTTTCCTAATGAGCTCTATAACCACTTGGCACCCCTCACTTCTCACTCCTCATCCCTCAGCTCACAATCCATTGCCCATCCATCAGCCAATGTCGCTGGTTTTCACTAGGCGCAGTTTATCATTCACTCATTGGCAGGAAAGCAAAGCAAAACAAAACAAAACAAAACAAAACAAAACAAAACAAAACAAAACAAAACAAAACAAAACAAAACAAGAAGGACAATAAATTATGGGCAACGATTTGTAAACAACATGAAGTCAACCAACAGAAACTGGCCGGCTTGGGGTCAGTGGTAAACCAAACCTCTTCGATTTCTCATAAATAAAGTCCTTGGCAATATAATTGAAATATTTGCTGTCAATGTGTTGACTTCCTGTTGGCGTCATAGTTGCTCCCAGTATCCTCTTCTGTCCGGAGGCGAAGGTGTAAACTGTATAAATGGCGGCTCGTTATGGCTCTGTTTACCCCAAACGCCGTCCAGGCATTGGCCCAGACGAGCACAACCTCATCGATGAGAGTTCACATTGTTTGATAAATGGTTCGAAAATATATATTTCACAGACTCGTTCTATAGACTATCTGTGTGCGTGCCGAAGAAATCATTGTGGATTAAGTTGAGATTAAGCTATAAATGTAGCTTATTGTAGCGACTTTGGAATGTTTAAAGTACGTTTCAAAGAAAATACATATATCAATAAGAAATTAAAATATATAAACAAAAGCAATAATAGAAAAAGTCTTAACATTTAGTATACAATATATTGTTATTAGTTGGGTAAAAGTTTTGTTTATAGAAATCATTCATACATAAGAAGGGGAGTCATGTTTCAGACAATGTAAAACTTTTCTAAAGGCTTTCTATGTAGCAATAAGTAAGAACGTTGCAGTCGGGTTCTCCCGACTGCGATATACTCCGTTTTCTGTACGTTTAATAAATTAAATTTTTGTAAAGACTACTTACATACTTATAAACTGTCCTTAAACTTAGGTAAAGTGAGTTTGGTTGAGTTATTTTAAAAAACAAAATTGTTTTTCATACAAAAACTTCTTTTTCAACCGATTGTTCCTATGGTAGCTATAAGATAAAGTCGTTTGATTTTGATAAAATTTGGTCAGCATATATAAACTGTCCGCTAACATAGGTAAAGTGAGTTTGGCTGAGTTATCTTGAAAAACTTTTTTGTTAAACGGATCGTTCCTATTGCAGCTATATGTTATAGTGGTCCGATCTGGCCGATCTTAACACTTTGACTTTGGTATATACCAACATTGCAAGTTTGATTGCTCTAGCTTCACAACTGTGGAAAAAACCTGCGTTCATACAGACAGGCAGACTGACGGACAAACATTTCACAAATCCAATATGCTTTTTTTCCATTTTGGAGAGTATCAAAATCTATTCTATATTTTCTATTGCATGTTAATTCATAATTTATGCATAATTTTTAATAAAATGCATAAGTTCAGCGTAGAGTGCTTTGAGTGTATAACAGTTATTAATACAGTCTATACCATTTACTAATACAAATAAGAGTTACCTGCGTAGTCAATTCAAGTATTTTCATAAAATCGGTTCCCTATATTTCTCATATAACCCACATGTCATTAAACCCGCCCTTCAAAGGCAAACAGACATCCCGCTGGCTGCAGTCACATGGAAATGGCGGATCAGGGAAGGATGGTAATGTAAATTTTTTGAGAGCATGTCAACGTTGGCATCGATATTCTGTTGATTTACCAGAAATTATTTGTGATAAAACACGATATACTTCATGTTTAAAGTGCACTCCAGGAGACGCAGCCATGATTGGGAGTAGTAGTAGGAGTGAGAGGAGGAAATGGAGAATGGCGTGGGTTGTACTCGTATAGGGCAAAAACTGGTTGACTGGCTGACAATCAATCACATCACATGGTAGACTAAAGACGACGGCGACATGCGAGGATAGCTATGCGCTTTTAATGCTGCCTAATCCGGCGTAATAAACATTGTGAACTCAAATTTCGCGTAATATGCGGGAATCAATTGAAATGCAATTGAAAAGGACTCGCCGTGCAAATATTTGACTAGATTCAGAGACTGACAATGGCAGAAGTAGAAACACACACACACACACATACTAACAAAATTCTCAACAAAGTCAACAAACAAAAGTCGAGCGCTTGAGCCGCGAATAAGTTGTAAATGAGAAAAACCACGGCATACTTTTAGGCATGGGGGCTAAAAGTAAATAGCATAGCGCAGTTGCGCAAAACCATCCCCCCCTTCTTCCTAACCCCATACGCAAATGCAGCACCCAACACATGTCCTGCCGCCACCTGTCTGACGAGTTGGCCTCTGCTCCCATCCTATTAACCATTTTAACGACTGCGTTGATTATTACAATATTTTAATTGGCCGCTTGTAAATATTTGCGCACCTTTAACCCTTTTTAATATGCCTAAGTGCCGCAGTTGTCTATACGAGTATGAATAGCATTGTTGACTCTTATCGTCCAGCCACAACGGTTAAATCACTGCACTCTGCCCAAATCTTCAGTCATTTCAAATGGAGTCAATAAAATCAGAAAAAAGCAAGCTAGATTTCTCAAATCGACAAAGGTCGACGAGGACATACTCTTTACGCACAAATCAAACCAAGCACTGAAATTCCCATACACTTGCAACCACATACATACATACGCTTCAAGCAGTACACTACTTGCAAGCCAAGCAGTAGTATTTTTACACAGCAGTTTGCTGATAGCTCTAACTTGTGCTATAGATGAAGTACAATCAGGGATATAGTTCGTTTGTCCCGTTTGGTGAAAAGTTCAATCGAACTTATTCTGAACGATGCGATTCAACACAACCACATACATACATACGCTTCAAGCAGTGCACTGCTTGCGCTCTAAGCAGTTCGGCGGCAGCGCTACTAGTTTTCTCTGCTCGTACTATAGAAAAAAATTTCTTGAAAAATTTCAATGCTATAATCTTATAATCTAACTTTGATGAAATTTACTAGTTGATTAGGATATTAAAACATACATGTTATAGGAATAAATAGATGGCATGATAAAATAATATATGTTAGTTAATATATATATTCTTTAATGTTTAAATTGTTTCTATTTATTGACTAGATTTACTCATGCTTGTCGAGAATCAATCAGACTTGTTCACATTTTCGGGAACTGTTATTCCAAATCGATTTCGATTTCGTGTTATTCTTTGAAATTGAAACTTAAAACGTTCTTCCTTTTTGAAGATAAGTTCAAAAATGATCAAACTATTGCAAGTTCTCTATCTATTTCATTATGTTGATAAGTGATTCGTATATCTGGTTTGATAACTGAACAAATACTGTATCAATTTGATTTTACCGACGGATTAAAATCATAATTTAATTTAACTTAGATTGACGAAACAACAGAACAATACACAGGTGTACATGACTCGATCGACTTTGTTTATAATACTGATCTAGTATATAGTTTGTTACATGTACTTACACAACTTTACTATCCCTGCTTAACCAAATTAATGGGTACTGGGTAGAAAAAAACAAAAAACCAAAGAAAAAACCAAATGGAGCATGCAGAGGAGAATAATTCGATTGTGTTCAATTTAATTTTGACAAGCTTCAATGGTAAAGCAATCCAAGCCTAAGATTCTGCCCCGATGGGGTGTGTAAAGCAACTAGAATTGGGCGAGGCGGCAGTTGATTTGATTTTGTTTTATGTTTCCTGCCGGTGGAGGGGGAGTGTTTCGTCGCCCCCTTTCTGTTGCGGCTCAGGGTGCTGCCGTACACAACTGTTGTGGCAAGGAGGCCGGAGGTTAAGGACTAAGACAGAGGCTGGAAAACAATACAAGCAGCCTCAAAAAGACTTGTGGTCAGTTTTTGTGGCTTACCACAGATAAGCCATAACCCTTGGAAATGGTCAACCATGAATACTGGAATCAAATTAATACGATTTCAAGACAATCTAAAACCAACTAAAAAAAATAACTTTATTGAAATCGGTTTTTTGTTTGTCCTATAATTCAACAACATTTTATGTTGTGAACAAAAATATAAAAATATTAATGTATATTTATGCATGCTATTGATCTATCATATCCTGGATTTTAGACAAAGGTAAAGGGTATCGTTCAGCCGAGCTCTCTCGCATTCAGCATAATAACTTGTTTTAAATCTGATGACAAATTAATATAAAACCCGTCAGAATATTATTGCACTATTTCTATCTAAAACAAGTAAGAACGTTGCAGTCGGATGCACCCGACTGCGATATACTCTTTTTTTCGCCTCTTTGCCGAGTCAGAAGTGGGCGTGGCAATTGTATTTTTGCTCAAATCTTTCAAGTTTTGCTATCATTTAAGTTTGGTTGTTCCCGTTCCACAGGATTGGGAAAAACAAACATTGCTCGATTGCAAGGGCGGGGGTGGGCGTGGCAAAATTATATTTATTCAATCAAGTTAATAGGGCAAAAGAATTCAAAATACAAAATTTGGGGACTCTAGGTAAAGGGGTGGGGGAGATACAGACTTTGCTCATTTGTGGGGGCTGGGGTGGGCGTGGCCAATTTTTTTTTTAGTCAGATCTACGAAGGATGTGATTAGTAGCCCTTGTGGTAATTTTGGTTACTCCAGCTATATAATTGTGGGAGACATAGGCTTATGCAGTTTGTGGGGGAAGGGGTGGGGGGGGGGAGATTTTGACACTTTGTCTGCCTATGGTATATACCAACATGCATACCAAGTTTGGTTGCTCTAGCTTCAAAATTGTGGAAAAAACCTGCGTTCATACGGACAGACGGACGGACAGACGGACGGACAGACGGACGGACGGACAGACGGACATTTCACAATCACAATATACTCAATTTTTTTTTTTTTTTTTTAATTAAAAAAGAGTATAATTATTAAAAGCATTTCAGGAAGAAATTCCCTCAAACAGACTGAATGTTTTATCTTAGTTTTGTTCAGCTGCAGAAGTGATGGAATTGTGATAGAAAAAAGCGATCCCTATCTTAATTTACTTTGGTCCTTTTTAAACATTTTCGCAGATCCCGTTTTATGTGAAAATTTCTTCTAATTTGATTAGTTTTTATTCTATTTTGGTTAAAATTCTTACGAAATTACTTTTATTAGGATGAAAAAGATTTATAACTTTGACACAACAAAGTATACAAATTCTTGATCAGCAACAACAGCCGAGTCGTTTGTCTGTCCTTCCGTTTGTTTATATGAAAAATAGAAATAATCTGTTGGAAAATGCGTTGCATGAAAAACATTTTTGTTTCTTGAATTATCTCTACCAAATTCATTTATTTTAAGTTTTAGTGTGTTTTTCGTCATTCTGACCAAATCTGATAAAAATCGAGAGAATTGAAAATCTTGGAACAAGATGTTAATGTTCGCACAATATTTTGAAAGTTTTCTGTCCGAAGCATTTGTAGCTTTTGTAGATTTTTTTGTTTTTAATCTTTAATCACTTAACCCGTTGGCCGTAAATACCACAATTGTTTTTGTTTTTTAGAAGTATTACTAATAAACAAATTTAATTGAATGCTGTATAAACAAATGCAATTTGGTTCCTTAAATTCATCTTAAGAAAATAGCAAAAGTTATTTTTGGGGTGCCAGAATATATAGTATAATAATAAGGCCCATGACAAAATAAAAACGTAATTTTCAGCAGCTATTTGATAAATTTAAAGCTGAGAAATAAGTATATATATTTAGAAACTGAATGACATGCAAACATATTGAATCATAACTAATCAAACTTATATACCTAATGTAAATATTTCATTGGAAAATCGATTCAGTTTCAAAATTTGGTAAGAATATAAGAGTATTATGGTATTGGTAACATTTGTTCGATTTAAGCAACTCCTAAGCTAATCTAAACAAATGTATAACTTCTTTAAAACATGATACAATGTATGTTAGATTTATTTAAGTTTATTTTTTTTTGTCAATTTTCAATTGCTATGCCACATTTGGTGTATCCCCATGGCATTGATCCCTTATAAAAAAAACTTGTTGCACAAAAGTTGTGGCAATAAAATCGCAACTGGCATATCTTACAAAAATTCAAGTATGTTATGTATTACATAAGAATATCACAAAATCTGTTTGGGTTGAACAGCCAAAACATTTGCACAAAAAATATCAAATTAAAATAAGAGTAGAAGATAAATCTCTCAACGCCCATGTCCAAGAACCGAGTCCATATCGAAGGGTGGGACAACGATTTTTGCAAGCTCAGCAGCTTGCACCTGTTCTGTCCAGTCCGGAATCCTTTACACAAGCCAAACCAAAGCAAACACAGTTACAGATACAGATGCTCACACAAATATATGTATGTACATATGTATGTATGTACTTATGTGTATGCAGGGAGTTCTATGTACATACATACATACAAACATATGTATTCACAAGCAAAACAAATCGAGCGACTTATCAGCACTAAAGCATCTCCCATTGACTTATGCACTGGAAAATGGAACAATGGATGCTCCACAGGATGTACGCAGACCCCCCCTTTCGACGCACTTCCAATGTAAGCGCCAACCAAACGATTGCCAGCAACTGGAAAGCGTATGCATGTTGGATAGACAACTGACTATGTAGGAATTTCTGTGGTAGTTTCTCATAAATTTGCGCGCTCACACACACACACATTAAGACATACACGCCATGGTCAGCAGCAAGTGGGCGGAGCCATGGCAGCATAAGCTGCGCTTCTCTGTGTCTGTGTGGACCTCTGTCACTCTATGCTTGCTTTTGTGTGAGTGTGTTTGTGTATGTGTGCCATTTTTTATGCGCTCCATGGCAATTCAAAAACGCCTACTTCAAGAACAGCAACAACAACAACCACCACCAAAAGCAAAGCTAAAGCGAACAACAACGACAACAACGAAGTCAATAGGAATGAACAGAAAAGGAACAAACATTGCCGAAGCTCTACATACATGTACAGTGGTCACTCGCCAATTGATACAATTTCGGTTCCAGAGCAGTTCTAAGTTACGAAAAATTTTTATTTGTAAACGTTTTTGTTTTAAGGGAAATTAATAATCAAAGATATCTCAATCATTTTGTTTAACATTTTTTTTTGTAAATGTATTGCATAGTGCAAAAATAAAGGAAAAAAAATGCAAATTAGAATTTTCGATTCTAATTTTGAAGCATCTTTTAGTTTACTATTAGCTGGCTTCTTCATTTTATGGTCCTCTACATAAACAAATATTTCATTTCAAAATTTGAAATTTTTATTCAGTTCGAGCTAGATCGAAATTCAAGTTATTGAATTTTAAACTATTTAGCCGAAATTGTATAAGAATTGGTAAAATGCGACGGAAATTCTGGGCATACCCAATA
Organism: Hirtodrosophila cameraria; assembly: GCA_949708635.1. Classification (NCBI taxonomy): domain Eukaryota; kingdom Metazoa; phylum Arthropoda; class Insecta; order Diptera; family Drosophilidae; genus Hirtodrosophila; species Hirtodrosophila cameraria. Next base: position 45,066,113 of record OX453090.1, read on the forward strand.
TGATTTGATAAAACTTGATCATTTTTAAGTAAAAAAACATGTAAAATCAATACTTATCTTTATTTTTGAGCTCCGTTTTAATGTTTATTATTGAAATCGAAATCTGATTTCTCTTTTGAATGAAATCCACATAAAATTGTATAGCCTACTTTAAGGACGGTTTAAAAAGTAAGAAAACTAAGAATTTTTATTGCATCCTGCTCTAAAATGTATTTTACCACTTTGTTGTGGAATTGATTTAAATGTGGAAATCCGGAACAGGGTTGCATAATAAAATGGGCTTAATCCGATTTTAAGTTGTATTTATGAGCATTCGTTTTTATTTATTCATTGTTTTTTATATATTCTCACTTTTATTATACTTCTTGATTAACTAATTTGTTAGGTTCATTTTTGAATAAATTTTGAGTGAGCTAATTTATTTTTCCAATTGTTCTTTTGAACTTAGACACAAAAAACTTTTAAAATTAGTTCACCGCCAAGTTTTACAAATTGTATGGGCAAGCAAGTAGGCAAATAAGCTTCGAAAATATTTTGATGTTTTTTATTTTTAGCATGAGCAACTAAAAACGATATGATCTGCTAACACACTTTGTCGGAAAATGAAATGAAAAAAACTAGAAAATGAAATTACAATCAAATAAAGTATGCAAAATGCATTACAAATAAGATGCTGTTCAAAACTGAATTTAGTCGAGCACTAAGCCAAGTGATTGCTTAAACTGTTTAGGAATTGTAAGCGACAATCTAAAAAAAACTATAATTGCTTTGATTTTGATTATTTAAGAGTGGCTTGCTTTGATTAAAACAATTTTATTGTGAATTTTTTGTTTTTTTGTTTTAGGTAACTATATTGTGAATTTTCTTTGGCTTTGTGCAGCAAATGAGTTGCGTTGTAAGAAGAATTTTTCGATTTTCAAGCTTTCATATATATTACATATAACTAGGGGTGGCAAATCATCGATGTACGTACCATTGATAGTTTTCGACAGTGATAGTCGGATATATCGATACTATCGATTGTAATATCGAAAAACAAAAATTATGTATGATTTATGGCATTTTCCAAAAAATAAATCAAAAATAATAAATATAATAAATAATTTTATATTATGAAATACCAAAGAAAAAACTGGAATTCATATTTGCCTATTTGACAATTATGGTTTTCTAAAATCAACACAAAAAAAATATGAAAACAAATTAATTTGAAGATATTCGCCTAAAACGAGCATATTTCATTTGGAAAGTAATTAATAAAAATAATTAAATAAAATAATTTCCTTCAGATCCAATTTTCTTTGTAAGAATGAAGAAAATATCACTATCGATACATCGAACAAAACATAGTGAAGAGAATTTAAAACTATCGATACAATCGATGTTGACATTGATGTTTTGTCACCTCTAATATAAATGTGAGTAAACAAAACAAAAATTAAAATTAATCATTATTTTTGAGTAGACAAAATAAAAGTCAAAATTAATTAATATTATTGAGTAATGTATTGACATCCAAAAATAATCATTAAAATGTAAAAGTTGATAATAAAACTTATAAACATAACGGTTCCTGCAATTAAGACATGCTTAATGTCTTATCAATAAGCTCAAATTTATGTTATAACACAGAACGCAACACATTATGTCATGGTGCGTCCCACTGTACACAAAATGAGAAAGCTTTCTCATTTGCTCTGCGCTGCGAGAGAGCGAGAACGGCAAAGGCAAACGCAACTTGAAAAAGGGTGCTCACCGCTCTTTGCCAATGGTTGCTTTTGTTATGTTATTTTCGGTATCGGCAGTGAGCAAAGTGTGGAAGAGCCAAGCTTTTGCAATTCCAGCAGGAGCTGAACAGCGAATGGCGTGCAAGCTGCCAACATGTGGAGCTGCTGCTGTCGTCATTGACGCTGCTTTAATGCTTATTGTTGTTGTCGTTGACATATACATGCACGTATACGTATACGTAACATAAACACATACATGTATACATATCAAAATTGAGGCGATGCGCGCGTCGCAGCCATTCTGTGGCCAGGGCCACCCTTCAGTCATCCACTCAGCTAGACTCAGAATCAGTCGCTACCGTTAACTCTTTGAAACTGGACGCAGCGAGCGGCAAACAAGAAACAAAAAAACAACAAACGACGCGGACGCGCCAATTTCAGCTAAAAAGAGAGATTTGAACATATTTATTTTTTTTTGAAGTTAAAAACTTAAGAATAGCAGGCAAACAAATAATATCAGTTTCAAAAAGTGTCATCAGCAGTGTGAGCACTGAAAAGTGTGAGCAAATACTATATTAGAAAATTGTTCATTGCTTAGTGTTAAGTGTGTGAACCCCCTCTCCTGACTACCCACTAACAAAAAAAAAAAAAAAACAAAATCCATAATCGCTTACGAGTTGAGTTGCATGTGAACCGGCGATCCAATGAAAATGGAAGATCCTAACATTGCGGACACATATGTGCAGGAATTTAATTTGGATCATTTGGGTGTCGGTGTTGCCGGCAACACAGTGACAACTTTGACACCGGTGGCCGTTGCCGCCATTGGGCATGTTAAGCGGGAGGATCACAGTCCACCACAGCCCGTCAAATGGACGACGGTGCATGGCGCTGAGCCAGCAGCTGATGATGAAGCGGAACCGATGCCAATGCCATTGCCATTACCATTGCCGTTGCCACTGCCACTGCCGCTGCCCATTGCTGTGTCGGAAGCATCCGGTGGAGATGTCTCCCAGCTGGCCTCCGTTTCACATATTAAGCTGCGCTCCTTTTCGGGCCACCAGTGGCATATAGATGAGCGACGACTGCAGCCGCTGAGCCCGCCGCCAGAGGGCTATGTGGGCGGTCCTATGGGCGGGCAAGCAGTGCTGGTTAACACATCCTCATCCTCGGCTTCAACAGCGGCTGCCGCTGCTGCTGCGGCTGCTGCTACCGCCTCTACAGTGCCTGTGGGCGTGCCATCCACACCGCCAGAGACACCGCCCGTTGTGGGCTCACCCACGGGCAGCAGCAGCTGCCCCAGTCAAGCATATGCTCATCACTACCATGCCGGGCGTGCCAATTCTGCCAATGTGGCTGCTGTGGGTCTCAGCCAGGAGATGATGTGGCTGCCCAATTCAATGCGTGCCGAGCAACAGCCACTTGATTTGCGTCCGCTCGCCTGTCCCGGATCGCAAGAGGAGGCTGAGGAATGGGAACGTCAGCGGGAATATGCCATGCACGCTGCCGCCGCCGCTGCACATCATCATCATGGACATCCGTTAATGCAGAGCCATCATCATCATGCACAGGCACGTCACATGGTGCAAGCCCAGGCACAGCATCCCACGCATCATGCTCATCATCATTTCCATAGTTTGGAGCACGCGCTGCCCATCAACATGCACTCGAATTCCACAAACTCCTACGCCGGCAGTCCGGGACCCAACTCGGGCCCCGGCGGACCCATGTGCACAACCCTCGCCAATTGTGGACCACAGCTGCCATCCGCCGGCAGCAGCAGTGGCGCCAGCAGCGGCTCCAACTCACGTGGCTGCGTGCGCTCCATACTACAGCCCTGCCGCCCGCTCTCGGCCAGCTCGTCGCGCAGCTCCAACAACTCGCCGCTCACCTGTTCCGGTGCCTACAGCAGCGCCACGCTCGAGGATTGCATCAATGATGATATGCTAACCACGCTGACGGTCAGGGAACTCAACAAAAGATTGCACGGCTGTCCGCGCGAGGAAGTCGTCCGCTTGAAGCAGAAACGCCGCACGCTTAAGAATCGTGGCTATGCGCAAAATTGCCGTTCCAAGCGTTTGCATCAACGACACGAACTGGAGAAGGCCAATCGTTCGCTCAACCAGGATCTGCAGCGACTCAAGCAGGAGTATACACGTGTCTGCCATGAGCGGGATACGCTCATGCAACGTTTGCAGCAGCAGCGGACGGGCGCCGCTGCTGCCGACAGTCAAAGTTCACCAGAGTTTTATCTATGACGCCAACTGGCGGCGGCCTCAACAGCTTCCACCTCCAATAACTCGCAACAGTTGCAGCAGCAGCAGCAGCAACATCGTGCCTCGCATTCCCATTCCCACTCGCATTCCCATTCCCATCCACATCCACATTCGCAGTGGCCAAGCCAGCAGGTTGTCAACTAAACTAATCTGTCGCCTATGAAATAATCCACAAATGAAACAGCTTTCCATCAAATATATTATGCCCAAATAATAATCACATAGCATACAAATGAAAACTTTTCAATTTATTTCATTATATTTGAATTTTCTTGTTTATTTTGGTCATAAAATATCATTTAAGGATTATTTCAGGATTGCAAATAAGGTATTTTCGAGCATTCATTTAACAATTTTCGATTTTGATTCGTGACAATAATAAATTTTCAACTTATTTTGTAAGTTCTTGTTAAGTTATCGATCGTTTTGGCTGATAATCATTTTTTTTTTTTTTATATATATATATAGAGATCGCACAGCTTAGGGCAATTTATTGATTATGATTATTGAAAAAAAAACACATATAAATTTTTATAAAACAAACATTTTATCAGCTACTGATTAATATGATCAAACGACCGATCGCAACATTGTATTACAAAGTACGAGTTAGTAACACACGCTTATTTGTTGATTAGTTCTAGCTTTAATTTTTTTCTAGTATTAAGCGAGACAACAAGAAAAATAACAAAAACAAAACAAATATCATTAAACAAAACAAACAAAAGAAATACCCTATAAGATTGGGTTAGTTAAATAGCTGTACAGCATGTTTCATGGCAATCGCTTTCATTTGGTTTCCATATCATAAACATAACACTCAAGTACTCGTAATCCTTTGAACCCCATGCAAAAGCAATTCAAACTAAACAAAGGTTGTATTATGTTTCAAGCAAAAAGCACTCGAAACGAAACAGAAACTGCAACTAATTAAAAAATAATAAAAAGAACAACAAGTCCTATACATGTAATAAACTCAATGAGATCAACAACAACAACAAAAACAAAACAATGTAAATACATATTAAAATTGTATAAATTATAAGCTAAACATTCGTTGTCTAACTTTACAAATAAATGACTTTTTTTTCTTAAAATAATTAAATGTTTGAAGAATACGAATACTGAATACAAAAATTGTGAATAGTTCTTAAGTGTGCATAATGAAACTAGTAATAAATGAAACTAAAAAAAAAATTTAAAAAAATAGCTAAATGAAATAAGTTCTTAAATTTATACCCTTCACTGTAATAGCATACCAAATTATATAGCTCAACTGAAAGGTAAGCTTGTATTAGTTTTTATACTCTTTTGTTTTTAAAAAAAAATTCTAATTTATGAGGAGACAAAGTGTTAAGATCTCAGGCCCGGACTCCGCAAAGAGTGATAAAAAGAGTATATTGCAGTCGGGAGCATACGATTGTTTACATACAGCCTCAAAAAGAGCCGTGGAAACCATAAAACTAACATTTTATGTTTGAGATTTGATGAGATTCGATTTTACATCCATTAAAAATATATAAGACGTTTATTTGAAACATTTGTATCCTGTGGATATCGCATTTAATCAAATCGAAAATAATAGACTCTTTCTTTACCCTATATTGATCTCAGTGTCTGTAAGATCTAGAGACGACAGAGTTTTCAAATTGATAATGATGTACAGATGGAAATGGTAGAGAAAATTCGATATCTACCCTCCTGTCTCAGCTACGAAATTCACTGTCCCAACAACGCTTTTCCTTTTTGTGAAGAGCCTTCAAAAATTAGTTTGAACCTAAACGCACTACAATTACAATTTACTCTCATGACCTTCGCTCCCACATTATCAGGTGAAGTTTCTGACATCGGTGAAATATGTGTTGAACGACTTTTCTTTGAAAATACGATTCCTGATCGGATGATAAATAAAACAAGTAAGAATGCTCTAGTCGAGTGTGCCCGACTACGAGACTCCCTGCTCCCACTTTGCGTTTCAAACAGTTCAGCGGCAACTCAAGCAAGCAGTGCACTTAACTCGTAAAGTTCCTGTCAAACTGTTGTTTCTGCCAGCTGAGACGGGGGTAATAGATTCTTCCGTAACTTTGGTGCTATTTATCCGATCGTGTTGAAATTCACAGCAGATCAACATTGATGCAACATATATGTGTACCAAAAATCAAAGCTCTATCTTTTAAATTGTGGCTGTGGGAGTCTTTTGCGATTTGCGGGGGTGCGGGGGGGGTGCATCCGAAATTTGAAATAAACTTGATCTGCGTATGGTATACAGGAACCTGCATGCCAAGTTTGGTGTCTCTAGCTCTTATAGTTTCCGAGATCTGTGTGTTCATACGGACAGACGGACAGACAGACAGACGGACAGACAGACAGACAGACGGACATGGCTAGTTCGTCTTGGCTGTTGATCCTGATCAAGAATATATATAGTTTACATAGTTGGAAATGTCTCCTTCTGCCTGTTACACACATTTGCAGTACTTTATAACTCCCTTTTTCCCATTTTTAATGGGAACAGGGAGTAAAAAGTTTCATATATGATTGTATACAACAGTTTTTTAGAAGTTTCCATATTTCTTAATCGAATTTTCAAAAATCCCTTCGTAGAGCTTTCTTTAGGCATAAGATAAAATTGATTTACCTCAGTCAGTTAGTGTTATTTTATATATTGCAAATGTTTTACTTCAGTCAGTTAGTGTTATTTTATACATTGCAATATAGAGTGTAAATTTGTCAAGAGGGAAGAGAAAAGTGGGCACTGCGCCCTGTGAGTGATCTTTTGCGATATCGAATAAGAGTAAGAAACTTTCTTTATTACTATTTAAGCATCTCTAAGCATAAAGAATAGTTTAAACTTTATTTATATTTCATTTGCTTTACTTTCTACATTCTCATAGATGTTACCAGCAAGTTATTATTATAATTTTAATATTATATTAGACTGATTTTTTACACAATTTCTCGATTTCCGGTATTATCTGTCAATAAGAGGAATCGACTATATAAAAATTTAAGTTATGAATAGTTATATTTTGTCTAGCTAGGTGTCTACGCTATCTATAAAGATATCCTTTTATTGTTTTTCTTTGATTTAATTTGCTTATTTCAATTTATTGCTAATTAAATAGATTTTCTTTTTTTTTAATTCTTTTTATAGATCTAGTATAAATTTTGCCCATATTAGAAAGTAGAGATGGAATCGGGATAGAAATTCGTTCCCAAGCCAGTGCGTCCCGAAACATTTTGTTTGAGTAAAATTATAATACAATTTTTCTTTTTACTGACATTTATTTTTAAGATTTACATTATCAACATGCCATTTTGAAGTTTAACCGAATTTGAGACTTAAATATAAAAAAGATTTAATCATTTACAACTCTGGTACATACTATATATAAAATACAAACATAGCATTGTATTTAAATACTAATTTAGATAAAAAATGAATAAAGTTATTCAAGAGCCGAGTTAAACGTCGAAACTCAAGAGAAATTTCGGCACATGTCGGATGTTTGGGATAGGCAAGTATCCGGGGCTTGCCAGGGTTTTTAAGATTTGACCCGATCTCAAAGTATATTTAGGGACTTACGGAATTCCGCGGGATTCCCGTCTCAAGCTAGTTGGCATAGAAACAGACGGACAGGCGGACTTGCCTAGTTTTATTGATACTGTTCAGGAACATACACATAGTATATACTTTATGAGATCGGAAACGTCTCCTTCAATAACAACAATAATACCCTCTGCAATGATATAAAAATCTGACTGAAAAAACTAAATCATTATTTATTTTTTAATATTTTTTACATGTTGTGATCCATTTTGAATGTCGATATGTAATATTTGAAAACTCACAATATCTCACAAGATGCACAGCCAAAGACTAGGTCGACTGCACTTTCGGTTTCAGAACAGGAAAAATCTTAGTTGCTTGGATCGAAAATGCTATAAACTAGCCTTACAAATATCAATTTTTTCTTGCATTTTTATGGCTTGGAGCAATAGGTTAACGGAAGTACTGTCTATAAACCCTTTTCACCTACAGTGAATATCGGCATCAAAGGCACAAAGAAATCGTTGCTTATTGGCTTTTGTGGGTAGGTCAACAGAGCTATAGCTTTTGGATTCCATGGAAGTAGTTTTGTGTGGTCTGTCGGCATTGATAAAGCAACAGTTGCAAAACTCGATACGCGAAAGTAAACAAATAACAAGAAAAACTACGCAACTGCGGCGGCGTCCAAAAACAACAACAACAACAACAACAACTCGAGCAGACTCCGAATCCAAGTCCAAGTGCAAGGGTCCAAAAATTGTGTCAACAAACAAAACGTATCCACGATTGCCACTTGTCGGCGCAGATGCCTGCAGAGCAATCTTTTGATGGGCTACAGCATTGGATTACAGTCATCATCAGCAGCATGCAAGATGAACAAGATGAACTGTTTATAGACTGAGTAGGGGGTAGGGGCCTTAGCGTAATTCGGTGAAGTTGAAGTCAAATCGTAGCCCAGTCTTAAGATAAGCACCCTTTTCGAATTCATTAATAAAAATCCAAGTTTTTAATATGCGACACCGAATTTGGATATTGTTTGTTTTCATTGATCTTGACTAGCAATTGGACACAGTGTTTTTCTGCTGCTGCTTCTGATTTGACTTTTAATTCTGATTTGGTTTTATTTGATTTCTTGTGCACGTTATATGAATTTCCTGCCTTCCAGCGAACTCAAACTATATTGGAAAAGGAGAAGCCGACAGCATGATGAAGTTGCGCAAGAATTTTTGTCGAATTTGATTTATATACATATCATCATATACACACATATATGCTTTATAGCGATTGCTTTATTAATGTCCATCAAGTGGCCATTTTATTTCAATTTCGATTTTTTTTTTTTTTAGTTTTTTTATCATACCATATATATATTTGCTTATTTTTGTGGCCAGCAGGAAGTGTCGAATTACAATTTTGGCATGAAAACGGCGCATGCAACGATCAAGAAGGCCCATAAAGAAACAACAAACAATTGGTTTGATGGCTTCAATCCGACTTAAAGCAACAATGACGAACTGGATGTCATTTACCATACTGATATATGTACCCACATCGCGATCTTTTAAGTTTAAGATAATAGCATAGAAAGAACATAATTACAATTTCGGTGTCTTATATCACACTTTGTTCTACACAGCGAGAAAACTCTAGTGGACACACATATCTCGGGTTCGATTCCCAGTCAACAAAATTTGTTGTATATTGACAACGTATTATTGTTAACGTTTCAAATTGAAACCAGTGATTTACCTATATTGTCCAGGGGACAATAAACACCATTATGATATTAAATCAAAAATAAATTAAATGAAAAAAAAAAATGGGAAACCTCACATTCCGAAAATAAATCAAAAATACCTCAAAAAAAAGATAATTAACTGTTTTAAAAAACTTTAACTGAGCACAATTTCTACTCAATTGTAAATTGTGTGCAAAATTAAAAAGAAATCTAAAAAGAAATGAGCCTAAGCAGATTCTCATTTGAAACTTTACATTTATCCAGAATGAGCCAAAATTAACTTGATTTTCGAGTTCACCAAAAAACTACACTCACAACTTGAACTTGAATCAAGCACATTTGTTGTTGGCACGGATGGGCTTGCCTTACGTCAAATGTTCTCTTTTTTTTCTCTCAGTGTAGAATATAGATGATGCGCCTTTGCTGTCTCTTTTTGACTAGTTTAAAGTATTGTCAAAGCAAAAACGTGTGAATTCTCTATTTTAAAGATATTTAACTTTTAAAAATCATCTTCGTTTTTTGGTTGAATACTATAATTCAACATTCAATCTGATGCATATAAAAATCAGCTAGTTTAATTTTTACAATATGATAAGCACGGCATCTTTAAACACATTTAAAGCTTAGTCACATTTCAAAAGTGACCCCAAAACCGCTCAAAATCGATACAAACGACCAAAGTCACACTTTGTAAGATACAGTCTTAATTTTTAAGCCACACTATTCATTCATTTATTAAAAAACTTTCAAAACATTCGAAATCGGAATTATTAGCTGTTTTGATTTCCGCAAATCGATGCATAATTCAGTTTAAAAAGTTTTGCTTTGCAAACAGTGTATTGAGAAATATTCAAACTTATCTTTGAAGGGAAAAAATAATTGATATTTTATTAAAAAAGGAAGGCATACAGAAGCGAAAACAATTAGGAATGAAAATTTCTCGGAAATGGGAACAGGCGTGATAAGCTGTTCTTAATTCTGATCAATAGGATATTAGGCTTAAAAAGTCGTGCTTTTGATACAGTGGAATGAGAAGTATTCGAGCTTATCCTTAATGACAAAATTATAATAGGATATAAGAAGGAAAAACGATAGTGTTTTCTTTCGAAAACAGGATCACAAACTGAAAAACTATTCGGAATGAAAAGATTTTGAAAATGGGAACAGGCCTACCCATTCTCGCCAGTTTTAGTAGGCAGAAACGACACAAAGAGCCCAGCCAGCCAGCACTGATCTGAACTGCTTGAAGTACAAGTAATGCACTGCTTGATGCGTTTGCTATTTATTTGTATGTTAAAATGAATTCAACGATGTTGTTGGGAGCTTCAGCGTTGGCTACAGGGTGTATTGTAGTCGAGCATACTTGACTAGAGCATTTCTACTTCTTAATCTTGACTCAAGATATCTATACCTTACATATTAAGCAATGTGCTTAGTTCATTTGATTCCTTTTCATGCATAAGTTTTAATCCCAAAACGTTTTACTTTCAGTCAACTGGGCAGCTTAAAATAAACTTAAGTTGAGTACTGCGACATTGCATGGGTTGAAGTGCATTTTAAACAATAATTATTGAATTCGAATGCAAATCATTGAGGGCTTAAAAAGTTCTTGGCTGCGATGCCTGCGGCTAAAGAGGCTAAAGAGTGGCTCAAGTGGATGATGTTAGCCAGAATGCTTTGGGGGCTGCACGCAGCTCGTCAAATAAAATTTATAGACACGGTGGCAAAGTGGCAATGACAATCGGCATGCGCTCTCAGGGTCCAGTTCGTGGCACATGGCGGTGGCATCAGGCGCAGGCGGTAGGGGGCGGTGACCGGGAAAATTGTCAACGTTTATTATCCATACACACACTCGCACACACGCACACACACACACACACACACACACACACACACACACACACACACACACACACACACACACACACACACACACACACACACACACACACACACACACACACACACACACACACACACACACACACACACACACACACACACACACACACACACACACACACACACACACACACACACACACACACACACACACACACACACACACACACACACTCGCACACACAGCTTGATTATGCTGCGTACTGTTTTTATGCCTCCAGTGCGACGTGTTGACGGCGCCGTCGATGACTTTGATGAGGTTGAGAGATCTGGGGTTGTTGCCACCTTTTTTTATGCCTCAAGTGGACGGCGACGAGCGACGCGCTTAAGTGGCTGCTACACTTTCCTCCTGCCCCCATCCACACAAAAGCACTTCTCACTGCGTTTTTGTCTTAATTCAATCGATAGTTCACACATGTAATCCATGATTGGGGGCTTCCTGCTTTCTTACTTTTAGTCTGTTTCAGTTACTGTGTCTATTTTTATAATGTTTGCATGCCATACACGTACTGACGACATTGTAGAAGGGCGTTGGGGGTGGGTATCAATATGGGTCTGCGTTGGGGGGGGGGGAGGGTAACTTACTCTTGTGCTGACTTTAACCTTAAATACTCAGTTAACACATCAGCGTTGACTTCTTTGCTTCTTTTCCCGGCAAACTCATTTGCCTTGTCATCTTTCAGTTTCATACCCCCAGCTCCCATTGGGTCCAGCCATTCATTAGACTAATGAAGTCCCACTTGCAACTACCACTACGCCTGCTGCCTGCTTCCTGCTCCTGCTTCTAAAGTGGCGTTTTGAAAAACTCATTAGCTCATTAGTTGGCGCCTTGTTCTGTGTCCAGTAAAAGTTTTGTGGAAAATATGCTCGTAAATCTCATTTTGGCAGCATGAAAAAGACAAATTTATCGCGCCAAAGGACAAGTGCCAAAAACTTTTCCCATCGCTTATCAATCATTGACGTATGTGATGGGATATTTTATTTGGTGTACGAGTATAGTGGGAAAAAATAACTTCAATAGCTCATGCCGTAAAGTTTATGTGATTGTATAACACTTGCTTAACACTTGTAAATAATGTTGTGTAATCTAACATACATATACATATGTCTAACAGTAGGAAAATGCCACAATTGTTTTGCATACATTACACGTTTTAATAACCAGATGATTCTCACGTATAACAGCTGTAAACAAGAAATTAACTATAAACAAGCTGTATAACAGTTGAATCTGCTGACATATGTATCTATTTATGTACATACAATGCTCTTTTCGATTATTTTAACTGTAATCGATAGTTTTCAATCTTACTATTTCTTGTGATTGCAATCAGGGTATCGAGCTACCAAAAAATACAAGTTGGAGCATTGCAATCGAATGCTATATATACCAAAACTTTATCTGCCAGAGGTATCTACGAAAACATTTTTGATATTCAAAATAAAAGTTGTGGAAAATAATTATTTTTGATTTGATTGATTAATTTTTGATTTAACGAATTTTAACAAATGAGTGATTTTAACGAATAAGTGTTATTAATGAGCTTTAAAACAAAAGTTATGGAATAAGAATTGTTTCTGATTTTGTAGACACAACTCAAGCTATAACTTTTATTTCTGATTTATGTAATCCAATTTCAATTCAATTCATTTTCAAAAGCAAAAAAATAAATCCCGAAATACCTAATTCTTAAAGAATTAACTCATTTCCAATTCAATTCTTTGTCACTAGAAAAATAACGTTTCCCGAAACACCTAATTCTCAAATAAATACTTAAATTTCAATTCAATTCTTTATCAAAAAGCAAAAGAATGATTCCCGAAATACCTAATTCTCGAAGAATTATTTTTAATTTCATTACAATTCTTTATCTTTTTATTTAAACTAAATTTCATAAATATTTAAAAGCCCCGGGCATTATCTGACGTTGTTTAAATTTGTTGATGGGCGTATATTGTAAGCCGTAAAACAGTTTGAGGACCAAGGTCTATCGATTCGAAGTTCTCGTTTGTGGTAAAGAGAAAGCAGAGCAGGCAACCACTCTACACCTCTTCTCATCACAGAAGAAGCCAAAAATGTCATATGATAAACGTCATCGTCTAAATACGAAGTTAGTTGCGCAAACGCTGTCTAGTTTGATAGTATAACACTCTGATTGCAGTAATATAACAGTTTAATCAAAAATTTAAATCTACAATATCAGAGACGAAGATGATAACATTGGACACTCTCATACTCATGCCACACAAACTGCCCCAGCGAGTATCTTCGGCTGGCATCTTGTACGAGCAACCGTTGCGAGCCATAAAACCATTGAAAATAAACCCACTTGTGCCCATTTTGCTCATGCCCCATGCCCGACACGCTTTCTTTTTGCTTTCCCCCCTGCTTCCCATTCTGTATCTGTGGGCCATTGTCTTGCATTTTTATTGATGGGCTGCTGTGCTGTTTTTTACGACTTTCACAAGGCTCGCCCCCGGAACAGTCGACTGGACAGAACTGGACTGAACTGGACTGGACTGGACGAGTAGCTGGGCAGAGCGTCATTCAAACTGGCACATCCTGTGACCATGCAGTTGTCGTCCCTGAGGCGATTTTCATACCATATCCACTTCCGTTTGCAATGTATCTTTATCGCTTTATACCGCTTCTGTGCTTTCTACATATGTTTGTATGTACGTACGGCTCAGTCCGGTACGCTCCGTCCGTCTGTGCCTAGCATAATTTCCGTAATGACCAATGATATAAATGGAACTCATTTGCCAGTCCCCTTTGCCATGCCTTGTATTGATGTGCTGCCGTAAATCGAGCTAGCTTTGGACTTGCGACTCCTTTTAACGTTTGTAATAATAAATTAAATCACATTTCGGCTTTGCTATTTTTTTTTTGTTTTTTTTTTTTTGTAGTCTGCTTTTGGGGGTCAGTTTGTGTGTGCGGTCATGTGTGTGTGAGGAGCGTCTTCGGTTCATTGGCTGTGCGTAGCATGAAGCATATGAGCATTTTACTTTCCAAACTACTATTCCAAATAACTTAAATTTGATTTTCCCCCTAAATGCCTCTAGTATAGTTTTTGAAGCATTTTTACTTTAAGAACAATTTTTTGGGTCAACCTTCGATGAGCGCTTATTGAAGAAGGTTGTGCAGAACCGTAGCCGAATTCGAATCCAATGAAGAGGCTACAACTGCGAAACAGGTAGTAGCAGGTGCATTCACAATATTGTTGTTTTCGCTTTATAAGTTCTTCATATGTATATATATATATATATATATATATATATATATATATATATATAAATATATAAATGTATCTCATGTTGATTCTCTTTTTTGTTTTGGGTGTCTACTTTCTGCCAAATCGGCAGATTTGTGTCGCTGTTTTTGGGGCTTATGTAAAATGCCAACAAAAAGCAACAGCACAAAATGTAGATGAGTAATGAGCACACTAATATATATATAGCAATAATGTAGCCAAGCTTTTAAAATAGGTAACATGTTTGCATTGCACTATTCCTGGAAAATGTTGGCAGGAATGTGTCTGTAAAATGTTGCAGAGATTAATGAAAGTTTTCATAGGACAATATGATAAGAGACAAGTATATGAAGAACTTGAACATTCCTTAAGTAAACAGAGCTCGTATAGATATAATGAGGATTCTAATAACAACTTGATGACAGTAGTTAAGCACTGTCTAAGGGCATAGTACATATATTCAGATAGTTTTGACAATAAGTTCCAGTTTGATGATCATAAATTATGAAAAAAATTAAATTAAATCAATTGTAGTAATCCATGTTGAATCTAAAAATAAAAATAAAAAATGATTTTTATAAATATACGTATATTCAATAATGTGTAGAACCATTCCTTTCAAATGATTTTTATTTTACGAATTTAATTCATAACATTTACGATCCCTCATCATAATAAAAAAAATAACATTTTTACAATGTTTATTTCGAATTAGTGTCATATTTAACTTTTTATAACCTAATCCATTGTCACTTTTAAAATGTTAAAGCAGCGTGGGAACATAAATAATCATTGCAATAAACCATAAATAACTAGAATTCAACTGAAACCTGTTCATAAACAATGTTCATAAACAGTCATTGGATAAAGGCAAGACGAGCTTTTGAGAACAAACCTTAATATGTAATGTACTACAATACGTAACGTAACGTAAGAAACGAATCTTTGTCATTGCATCTGGGTAGACTGTCTCGAGGGGCTCGGAAAACCTGTCGATTTGTGCTGATTAGAAGAAAGACACAACTGCGATTGCAAAACGGGGTGACGGGCTACAATAGCTCGTTGCGAAGCGCTCGTGTCAGCATTCTGGGGTCGTCTATGTCGGTCAATGAACCACGGACGGAAAAACTGAAAACTAAAAACTGATTACGGTTGCAATTTCGAACTCAAGTTGGATTTACGTTTTTTTTTTTTGCGCTAGTATATGAGCACTACGGGGAAAAGGTAGCTAGGTATGAAATACACGCGCCGCGGTGACGACGAATTATACGCTTAATGAGGTTACAATTAAATTCAATTTTTTTGTATTTTTAAAAATGTTTTTAATAAATTGCATTTTCAGACCAAAACAACAACAGCATTAAGTTTGCGCAAATTGTTTTTAACGCTGATTTCGCAATAAATCGAAACGTAGGCAGAGAGAAAAACAAAAAAGTTAAGAAAGATATCAAAACAATTAAATGAACGACTACAATGTGCCTGTACCTGAGACAAATTTATAATATTCAAGTAATAAATATGCAAATAATAGCAAAAATTGAATTGCATTTAAAAAATATAGCTCAAACAGCTTTGGTGCGCTGTTAAATTTGTATATTATTTTTAACATTATTCTGCGAACAGAGCAATGTTAAGTATTTGGGTAATGTTTCGATACAACTACCCCACATAAGAAGCGATTCAAAAAATCTAGTTTTGGTCTCAAAAAATGCGGAAAAATTCTAGGACTATAAGACCTTGACCAGGGGCTGACTTTTATGACGAAAAATATAGTAAAAATCCAATTTAAGTTGTGTTAATACTCACACAAAGCGAGTTCAGTTGTGGTTAACAGTGCGTATACGTTCACAGTTAGTGCATCTGCTGATCCCCAGTACTTTGTTAACTCATACAGGCATCGATTACGTCATTATCAACAGATAGTTGTACACATTTTTGAGTAAAATTAGTAATGTAATAAGCCTGAAACCAGTGGAATTGCCGTTTACAAAATATTTTTTAACAAATGTTGGTAAATATTTTAAATTATAAGCTTTTATATACCCCATGCCTACAATTGGGTGCGAATATAGAAAATCGATTGCAGATATCAGCATTAAATATTACCGACTTTTTTTTTGTCGCTTAATTTATGTATTGTGCTTGCCAAATGCAATTTGATGATTTAATTAATATTATATTACATGGAGCAGGCCTCGCCAGCTTGTTCAATTATACAATCATTAACATTTTAAGCCCGCCTTTTTTGGTTGTGGCAACTGTACCTGCCTGTGAACGTGAACAAGGGACTTTTAATTTATACATTGCAAATATTTAGCAAACAAACAAACAACTTGCCGAAGCTTATTAATTAAGTGAGAGAACAATCTCATACTCATACGGCTCCTGGGCCTGCCCGCTTCTCTCTGCCTCAGTTCGTCCTGCCTGACCGAAAATCGAGAAATCATAAAAGCGTAAAATCGAATTGCCGCCATTTCGTGGTGGCTGCCAAACTTGCAGACTTCCTGTCTACCCCGACTGCGTCTCGAGCGTCTGTCTGCTTTATAAAGCCCCTGCTCTGCCTTTATTAACACGTATATCAATTCATTTTGATTGTAATTTATGCCGTATCCAATGGCTGCATATCGCTCACATCACCCCTACCCCACCCCCTCATCCTCAGCACATGTCGCGGCAAGGCAATAAAGTTATTGTTCATAGATATATTGCGGCTGCAGTTAAAAGATACACAAGATACAACAGCTACACAGGGTACATGTCATATGTGGCTGGATAATTGGAACACTTCCTTGCGCTACTGTTTAGTGGAGCGTGGTCTTAAAATGGACCAAAACTTAGAAAATATGCTTGTTAAAATGCTCTGTGGCAGAGAAAGATACAAATCTATCTTGCACAAGAGATGAAGGGCACATCTAGCTAAATGTTATATAGAGTACAGTAGTTATGTTTTTAACCGTTTTAATGCAAAGAATATATATCAGGCACAGTGTTATACAATCATTACATATCCTTTCACTAGTATTAAAAATGGGTTAAAGGGGGTAATAAAGTACGACAAATGAATGCCAGAGGCATAAGAAGACATCTGCGACCCTATAAAGTATATATTCTTGATCAACCGAGTAAATTTGACCATGTCCGTCTGTCCCTCTGTATCAACGCGTCGATCTGTATAAAATACGCAGATTAAGTTATTTTCAGGTTTCAAAATTTTCCCCAAATTTAAGAAAAACAAGTAAGAACGTTGCAGTCGTATGCACCCGACTGCAATATACTCTTTTATTCGCGAGTCAGAAGTGGGCGTGGCAATTGTATTTTTGCTCAAATCTTTCAAGTTTTGCAACCAATTTTAGTTTGGTTGGGCCCGTTGTACAGATTTGGGAGAAACAAACATTGCTCGATTTCAAGGGCGGGGGTGGGCATGGCCAATCTATTTAATAGGACAATAGAATTCAACCTGCAAAATTTGGGAACTCTAGCTAAAGGGGTGGGGGAGATACAGACTTTGCTTTTTTGTGGAGGCGGATCAAGGATGTGATAAGTAGCCTTTGTGCTAAATTTGGTTACTCTAGCTATAATACTGTGGAAGATATAGGTTTTTGCGGTTTGTGGGGGAAGGGGTGGAGGTAGGGATGTGTGGGAGATCTTGACACTTTGTCTGGCTATGATATATATCAACATGTATACCAAGTTTGCTTGCTCTAGTTTCAAAACTGTGGAAAAAAACTGCGTTCATACAAACGGTAAACGGACATTAAATTTAAAAAAAGATTATAAAAAGTTTAGTTTACTTTTTTTCCAGTTCGTTTCTTTTCGTTGGTTATGAAAAGAAACGAACTGGAAAAACTTATAATCAGGAATACAATTCGTTCGTTCAGTTTAGTGACAAAAGTTCTAACGAACGTCCCCCTACTATGTATATATCTAGTATAAATAAATATACATATCTTGAACCGATTTCTATACTCAGAGTTGAGCATTTATATCTCCTTCTTGGCAATGACCATGCCCCAATCAGCCTAATTGGGCTGTCCATTAGCCCATTTGGAAATCAGGCTACAGCTTTAACCAGCCGCTTTGCTCATCCAAAAACAAGTCAAAAGACAAACGTCGACAAATGACCCAGCAATGAGCAGGGTAAATGAATTAATGAATGTGAATGTGAATGTGAATGCGAATGTGCGAATGTGAATGCGAATATTGGAAGAAGAATGAAAATGAATGTATTCGGTAACAATTCATTAAGCAAATAGAAATGTGCGCTAAACGCATTAAGAGATTAGCACACATACACAACACATCACAAAACATAACATGACCAACAACAGGGGACACAATTCGCATCGATAAACTGTCGAACTGGGCAACTTAATGACCCTCATTTCATGTAAATACCAGCCAGGGGTATCGTATTGTGAGTAGCCGGAGGGGTTGAGAGAGAGGGAGAGAGCTAGCCAACATTTAATTGCGAATCAAAGAACAGAGACAAGAGACTTTCATGTGTGGTTAACTTGGCTCGGCATTGAAATGCAATGTGTGAATAGGTAAATCATTTGCATTGCTTTATTAAGTGCTCATTGTTTCATCAACAATGTGACCATATTCAAGGAACAACCTACAACCGGAAGTTACCAGTTGAAAGACACTTAAGTGCAATTTTGCACTGAGGGTTGTGGTAAAGACGTAACAAAAGGGGTTTGGTTTTGAAGTGGATTTCTCATAAAGATTCAACACTTATTTTATTTTCAAAATCAATTTTATTTTAGAGCAAAATTAAAAACACAATTAAATTTACTATAATAAAAATCATAGTAATAAGTCATAATAATAATATTGATTACAATCATAATGAAATATATTACCAAAACTTATATATTTATGTAATTCAAACTAAAAACAAAATCAAAATTAAAATATATATTATAATTCTATAATACAAAAAAAATTAAAAATACATTAAAATGTAATTTAAATTCAACGTTACCCCGCTAAAATACAAGGAATTCCTTTTTGTAGGAAAAAGAAATCATAAATAAATAAATATAATTTAAAGGGTTTGAAATGTGTTCGAGATAATTAAAAAATAGTATTCACTGCATTTTCCACTTATTATTAAACTAAGCTTAGTCTGTTTCTTTCTAACTTGTACTTAATAAAACAAGTCCAAGTACAAAATATATGTATTATACGAGCTTAACTGTCTTTTGAATTCCAATATGATTATTCTTCGTTTGCTTTCCGTTTCATCTTGAATATATACAGTGACCCACAAAGGAAACATTTTTATCCTAACGTCACGTTCCATTTATGCTATCCTTTTCATCAAAGTTGTCTCTTCTCTTCACGTTGCTCAAACGCTGTTGTCTCTCTTTTGTTGTCCTCGATCCATGTGATAAACGTTTATGATTATTTTAATGTGCGTCCGTTGAAGTTTCGACTTGGCTGCCAATTTGACGCTGATATCTCGGGACTTGATTTACTTTAAATAGCCCAAGGGACGGGGGGAAACAGCCCTCCCTCGACAAATGCAATTTATGAGCGAAAAAATAACAAAAAAAAACTTACACGTGACTGCAGGGACCGCCGGTGGTCAGTCAACAGAAAAGTCATGACCGTCCAGCTTCTGGTCCTCTCCATCCTCTCTTGTCTGCCCACATGTGTGAACAAATATTTTTTAGAGGGTGTCGCCCACTTTATGTGGGTCCTTTGCCGGCACCGGCTACGTGTCATTTGGCCTATCTAGCAGTGCAAATCTTGTTGGCCTTCTCGCCCGCTACACAAGTCTCCCAGCTGCTGGATAACAATTTCCATAATCGCTGGTTAAACAAGGCCGCACATGCTTTGTCAAGCTGACCACCACAGGGGGGATGAGGGGTGGGGGGAAGTTGCAACCCGTTTATGATGCGCACACATTCCGCTTTAGGAGTATGTGTAGCATGTCCATAAGCCTTTTTTGGGGAGTCCATTGTGGACCTTGTTTGAATTATGCTTTACATATTTATATTCACTTAACACATTCACATATGACGAAACCCAAACTCCACCCTTTTCTGTGGAGGGGGGGGGGGGGGGGGGAAGGGGCTTAATCAAATTATGGCTTATCTCGACTGTCGCCGACTTAGCGGAGGTCAAAACGCAAATAGCCATAAACATGTAGATTATACACGCCAACCAGAAGCTCAACCGGTCAACCAAATTGCCTAGGTTGTGGTTACACATTTATGTGTCGATGAAACCTTCTGACCTTATTTTACATTTTATTAGATATATGTTAAATACATATATTTAATGGTGTGTGCGTTTCAGTGCACTGCAAAAAGTAATTAATGCAGCAGTTTTATGTGTTTACACTGTGAAGATCAAACAAAATGTGCATATTAGGTATGTACTTGAAAGTTACATAAGCCAATAAAATGGTATATAAGTTTGGTGATCTGGAAAACTCTGATTACTTACCATATTTTTGAGGAACTTAACATATATTTGCTTTCTTTATTTCTTCAGAGTCAAGCATTTACACAAACTTTCAAATCATCCTTAGAAAGCTACGATCACAAAAGATTCAGCAAAGGACAGACAACTATTCTCTGAAAAGACTCCTTAACAAACTGGATATAGTCAGTAACAGAATATGTGTTTTCTGCAATAGTATAGCAAAAGGAAATCTCAACTCATATTCTGGCAGAATGTCCAGCACTTGCCAGCAGAAGAAGCAGAATTCTAGGGAAGCAGAACCTGGAAACACAGTATATAAGAACACTCATTCCAATTCAAATTTTTGCTTCCGTTCAAAAAGTTTGAATGGTGAGGGGAGCTTTAGGTTCAGAAAAGGGTACAATAGCATCTTCTCCACCATAATAATATACAAACTTTTATAAAACCAAAGGCCTATTCTGAATTTCACTTCCAAATCAATTCGACAGAAAAGTGTGTAGCATACTTTTAAGAGCAGAAGAGAATACACATCCACTTT
The DNA here is from genome assembly GCA_949708635.1 of Hirtodrosophila cameraria. Classification (NCBI taxonomy): domain Eukaryota; kingdom Metazoa; phylum Arthropoda; class Insecta; order Diptera; family Drosophilidae; genus Hirtodrosophila; species Hirtodrosophila cameraria. The sequence continues at coordinate 45,087,530 of OX453090.1, forward strand.
TCCAGTCAGTTTGTATACACTTTTTATAACCAATGTCAACTGGTTAATATTCAAAATATTTACTTTATAAAAAAAAGAATAGAATAAAAATCCTTTCTTTTGTTGAACTTTTATTTAAGATTTTGCCAAAGCTTAAAGTATGCTTTACATATTTGTGTGGAACTGAATTGGAAGTGGAATTCAGAACAGGCCTAAACAAGGATATAATAACGAGATGCCATTCAATTTTGATAGCTATAAATACTTTAGAAATATTTAAGTCCTTTAATACGACCGATTCTATAATATTGAAAGCGATGTTTATTTTTTCTAGGAAATCTTAAAGCTTAGACCGAATATAGATGCCCACCAGCCCTATAAAATTGATAACTACTCGTACCAACAACGAAAAGAGCCGTCGTGGAATCCATGCAGCAAATGAAAGCATGTCAGAGAACCGGCATCATTTCATGCTCAATTCAAATGTTGTTCAATCTCATTCAAACAATTTGTATTGTAGTTTTATTACCACAATAAAACGGATTAAGCAGCCAGGCTACAAAAGGGATACAATGAACCCTGCTAGCAAATGTGGGCGTGCCAAGGCGTCGCCCTTGCCTCTCATGTTATATAGATGTGTGTGTGGGTATGTGGAGCGCCTTTTTAAATTGACTGAATTTCCGCACGAATTAAATTTTTCTTGCGAGAAACAGAAAATATTTCATGCATCAACTGGCAGACAAAACGTTGGGCGAAAGGGCGTGTTGCCCGTATTATAGAGTCCTTGAGACCCATTGCCGGCATTTTCCACACTTTACCCTTGTTGTTGTTATTGTTGCTGCTGTTGTTGTTGTTGTTGCACAATCAACGACACGTGGCAAGTGCCATATAATTTATATCAGGCAACTGAGCAGCAAAAATTTCACGTTTTTACTTTAAAATACTTATTTTTCCACTTTTGTTTTTTTTTTAAGATTTTCCGTGTCTCAAATTAGATAAGCTCAAAATGCCTTTAATTTTTTTTTAAATTTGAGTTGACAAAATTGATACCCTATTGAATACAAGTTTTGAGCTTAAAACTTAAAAGTTGCATTTTCAGTTGCTTAAAATTCATTTAGCTTAAGTCGCTTGAGTATAATTTTTCTCATTACAGAAATAAATTAATTTTCTTTAACGAAAATGATTTCTTTTTCACATTTTACAATATTTTGGTTTTCTTAAGCAGCTTTGCCCAACAATTTCAAAGTTATCTTTTATCAATTTGTTAGATTTTACGGTGCGGCTGTTCCTTTCACTGTGTAAGGAGTTTGTCAGTTTTGTCCTGATCCCTATCTAAATCTATTACAATTCATATTCATATGCCGCACACACACGTTTCCCAAAGAAACTTCCCCCTCGTAAACTGCTCTTTGTGTTGTAAAATGACATAGTCAAAAAGTGAAATCAAGTGTTAAAGAGTTTTAAAAAGTCTGAAAAGTCTTCCCCTTAACAATGTCGCAATTTCTTTGCATTTTTTTTTTTTTTTTTTTTTGTAGCCCTTTTACGAGCACTTTCCAGTTGCTGCTTAGCCTAATATCGAAATAAACATACTTTATCCGTTATTGCCGTCAAATTTATGGTTTCTTAAATGCTGCCCCTGGCATCCCCCACTTTGCAACGAAATATGAGACGCACATGCTATACATTATGCCAGGCAAATTGGATAGATTTTGAAAAGGGTCTCTATTTTGGGCAGTTCTTTAGATGTGGCCAAAAAATCTATTGGTTAATACTTCGACAGCTGGCAAAGTTTATTACAAGATGCCAGTCGGACGATAAGCAATTCTTCGGACATTTCAACTTCGTATAAATAGAGCCATATTTTGGGGAAAGTTTTTGTTTTGTTTTGTTTTTAATCGCTTAAAGCTTCAAAAAAAGCAGCCGAAAAAATACATACATGCTACAAAATGCTAAAGTGCATTCACAATCGCAATTAAAACCAAGTTACAAGGTCACAATTTAACGACGACGACGACGCCGCTAACAAAATTGCAATTTTGCACATGAGAATCAAATGTATGGTACATTTGTATGTATGTTTGCATGTAAGTGTGTGCCTGTGTGTGTGTGTGTGTCGCCTTTCCGTGGAATGCAATTGAAATCCATGACAACATAATGCCGATCCGTGGCATCTGCGGGGAAAGTGGGGGCTAAGAAACCAGTACACACCACCTACCCCAATGTGGTTAAAAATAATTTCCCAGCCAAGCTTTTGCGCAGGTCCGAGACTGGAAAATGAATTACAAGTGATGTGCGAAGTAGGGGCAAAAGGGGCGGCAAGTGGGCAAACAACAGCAGACAACTCCCTACAACGAAAAAAACAACAACAACAACAACAAAACTAATACCAAACGCTAAAATGGCGGCCACGGCTGCGGATGCTGTTTAGGTGTTAGGACAGAGAGGGGGGAATACGCACAAGGGCGTAAAAGAAATTAACGCAGAGTAAAGAAAAAAGGAAAACACAAAAAAAAACAGCAACAAATACATGCATATGTACATATAAATGTGTATATTGGAGCAAGCGCATAATTCATATTTTACAAAAACAGCAACGCCCTCAGTGCGTATGTATGTGTGCAAAATTCTCTCTCTTTTCGCATGTTTGTGTGTGTGTGTGTGCGAATAGGTGAGTGGGAGCCGTCTATCAATTATGTTTGTGGAAAGCAGACATGCATAGTTACATACATACATACATACGTATGTACACATGTACATACAATGCACATAGAAAGATTCCAGACTATGTGCAATGTTACAAACGATAAACACAATATAAATATATATATACATATGTATGTATGTACATATGTACGAATTAAGGACTTCTATTACATTATGTATGCATGGCCACACGACACCTGCGAATTGTTTACGCTTTTGTTACATCGCTGCTTCTTTTCTCTCATCTTAAACTTTGTTTGTGTACGCTGCATGTGCACACACGTATACGAATTTAATTTATGTTCACATACACATGTTTTTCTTTTTGTTTTTGGTCAGGCAATCTGTTTATCTGTCTTAAAATGGCAAAACTAGTGCTCCACGTGTATTTCCGTTACGATCCTAATCAATTTGAAACTCGATCGCCTAAATATCAATAGTGATATTTAAGGCTTTGCAATATGTTTATCTACATATCTTTGACAGAAAAAACCACACGCAGATTGGCTTCCGTCTTAAATAATAATAAACATTGCACATATATATTTATCCGTGTGCTGTACATGTGTTTCCGTTTCATTCCGTTTCGATCCTAATCAATTTAAAACTCAATCGAAATTGGATTTTTTGATTCTCATACTTATAATGGCGCACCTTATGCTGCAAGTGTTTTTCCGTTTCAATCCGTCTCGTTTCCAACCAATTTATCCTTGTGCTCTACATGTATTTCCGTTTCTTTCCTAATCAATTTGAAACTCAATCGGAATTGGAACTTGATTCTCTTACTTATAATGGCGCACCTTATGCTGTACATGTTTTTCCGTTTCATTCCGTCTCGTTTCCAACTAACTTAAAAGTCGATCGCAAAAATATCAATAGTACTTTATGGATTTCAGTTTCATTCCATTTTGATCCTAATCAATTTCAAACTCCATTGCATAAGTATCGATACGAAGGATGGGAACGGAACGGAATTCACGTGAGACCCGCTAAAAGTTGTGGGACGAATGGCACGGTAAAGGATTTTTAAAACTGCGGGGTGGGCGTAATTCTCCATGATCCCGTGATTGCGTTGCTTGCGGTTATCGTTACTTTTTTTCGACCAATCTATCAGACCTGCTCTAAAATCTTTCGAATCGATTCTACAAAAAATATTGGAAGCATACTTTTACAGTCGTCGAAAAATGATATGAGCGTTCAAAAAAACAACGATTTTTAATTGTATCCTGCTTCAGAACAGACCTCAAATGGGGGGGTTTTTGTGAAGTTTCCTATTCTTAAGGTTTTCTGTAACACTTTTGAACTGAATTTTTTTTTTTTGATTTTGATGATTGAATACGAAAAATAAAGCAAATTATAAAATATTCGACTCTTAGAGGGAAAATATTTCACGCCTATTTTATTGTTTAACAAAAACAATTGAAATGTTCAGAATTTTTCTATAGGACCTTCTGAGTGTATGGCGAACCACAATCGTAATTGATAGTGCTATTTTAGGCTAAATTTGTTCACTTCCGTGTTCAATGCCAAAGCATTTGAAACTCGATCGCATAAATATCGTTAGTGCTATGCAATGATAACGATGACATCAGTTTAATTCAAACTTAACACCTGCTTGCTGCTGGAAAGTAGAAAAGAAATGAAAAGAAAAGCAAGCAATATAAAGAAATCATTAGAAAATCGTATACCACATTAGTCTAACTGTCGGCACCACCCACAATTTGGCATTATGTTGAACACGCAAGTCAATTGATGCAATTTGTTCGACAGCCAAAGTACAAGCTGGCGGCAATTGGGTCGCTAGCAAGTCCTTTGTCCTTGTTCCTTGGTCCCCAGTGACAATTTGATATGCGAGTTGAAAATGTCGTAACAGGTTCACGGTCTGCCAAACGATGGATGGGTGTGGAACTCTGCGGGGGTGGTGGTGATGGTAGTATACTCGTATATGTGTGTTTATATGAGTGTGCTCATCAACAGTTTGGTGCTGATTTAAGGGTTGGCCGCCGTTGCCCTTAAATGAATTGCGGCGATTTATTGCGGTAATACTCATTTAGTCACCCGACAAAATAAAAAAACAGTGGGAGTTGTGTGGCTCATGCCCAAGTCGAGTGCAAACAATGCACACAATAAAAATAAATCTTTAACTGGTGTGCCAGAGCAGAGCAGAGCAGGGTGAGGGAGTGGGAGTGGCTTTAGGAACAAAGTACGACTTGCACGTTAAGTTTACAAGTGTATACAGTTTAGTTGTTATACCCGTGGGAAGACGTATGTGGCTACGCTTTTAATGGTTGTCAATGCCCGTGGAGTTTGCCAATTACTTTCTTGAAGTTCGAATTTGATGTGCTATTGATTACAACTGAGTTGAACTAAAACACATTTTGGTATTCATGTCACTTGCAGTGGCACTGGGGAAACTCTAGTCTGTCTATTACAATAATCGCTATAATTGGGCTTTGCTTTGACAAAAGCAAAAGAATACGTGATATGCATTTCAGTCCTGTGCTGGCCATGTCCTGGCCCTGACTGGCAATTAATAAGCCAATTTCAACGTACCACACTTATCAGTGGTCCACGTAAATCAGCATTATGCTGCAAAAACGGAAATGAAAATGAGCTCAAAATTCAATTACAACATTGTTGAGAGTAGGGGAGCTAGTAGCTGTGCCTGTCTTGTCTTTCAAGACGGCTATGGCTGCTGCATGCATAAATCAAGATACTGCCACACCTGTCATCCTGGTATAAATTTGCCAAGCGAGGCGTACGTCTTATTACATTTTCAGCGGCTTTACGAGAGAGTGCCATATATATAGCCAACGCCAACTAGGAGCTCATAACTCATTACTTTGCTTGGCTGCACAAATGTTTGTCGCATATTTTAATTTGTTTTCTAATTTATGAGCAGCTTTTGAACCTTCTTAACAGGTGGCATTGCCAACTAATCAGAATAGTATTGCAGCAACAACAAATAATTGCTTGATAATGGTTACTTCCTGTGAACATAATAGCATAATTAATCGATATTAAATGAACACAGCAGCAGCAGCAGCAGTACAACAATAAACGCCGGAAAACCCACAAAAGGTTAAATTAAACGAAGTAATTGTTACCGACACAGACAACAGTCGAAACCCCCTCCTGCCACTTCTCCATCAACCCACATCTCAGTCTCAAGCTGGCCCGGAGGGTTGCACAACAAACAGTTGCCCAGACACGCACCAGGCACTGGGGAAAGCTCGTTGAGTTTTTGATTTTTAAACAGGCGGAGGGTTGGGGTGGGGGCTGGGGATTGCTGCCGGCAGATTGCTGTCTGTAAAGCGCACAAAGTCACACGGCAGGTGGCAGCAATGGCGGGGGTGGCCCGCAAAGTGATTTAAATGCATTCTTAATGGGATAAAATAATGTGCTCGGTCTGATTTGCGGTTTCAGTACAATCTCCCAACCCCCAGCCCCAGCCCCCAAGTCAAGGGCAGATATACCCTTCACATTCACAATATAAATATGCATTGGCTTGCGCTTTTGATGTGCTGAAACTGAGTAGATGGAGTGTACTCTTGACTTGACTTGCGCACATCCTCTCGACAGTTTCTATCTTAAGCTAACTTATGTCTATCTTAAACTACATATTTTCAATTAAAACGTTCCCTATAAAATTCTAATTAAAGTTAACATTTTGTTGAGCTTTGCGCGACCGTCAAATCCGCTTAAAATAATAACAAAAAATATACATTTCGTTGCTACTCCCGTTTTACGGTTCACATTATGAATCTTATCTATGCTAAGCAGCGGTCACAATTTCTATGCTCGAAAATGACCCAGCGGTGTAGCTTAAGTTATTAATGAAATGAGACTGAAAAAACGGCACAAGGGCTTATTTCAAATTATTATGATACAATTTTCGAGTTAGCTTTAAAACTACAGCTAAATTAATATTGTAGTTCAATCATTTAGTTGGCTATATTGCCAAATTCAATATTAATTACAAAAACTTACAAAAAATATAGTCCACCGATTTTGATCAAATTTGATCAGCATGACAATAATCATACTTATACGCCGAATGGGTAAGTTTAATTGAGATAGTTTAAGAAACATTAAAGTTTTCCAGCTCATTTTCCAACCCATTATTCCTACGATAGCTTTAAAATAAAGTTTCGTTAACCAGTTTTGCATACTGTTTGCCAAAAAGTTGATAGAGAAAACCCCAAATCTTAACTAAAACTGAATTTCTTCTAGGTACATCATTGTGAACGACAGCCCACGACAGTGACGAAGCATCGCGACTAGCAATGTACACAGAAATCAATACAGCAAATATTTCTATACAATTATTAAAGATATCAATCGATTTTGTTTTTGGAAATGAACCAACAATGGGATAACGTGGTGCAGAATAATTTCATAGCTATAAACCTGGCCATAAACCGGAAATCTGTATTTGAATCGATTTTCATCTAAGTTTCTAACCCAAATTATTTGTTAGAACCTCTTTATCTAAAGTGCTTGAAGTGCTTTGGCAAAGCTTCGCTTCTACGTTTTTTGTGAAAACTGCCGGCAAAGAAGATTATAATGTTTTTCTTTTCTGTAGATGACTCCTGACAAATTGAGGAAAATTGCAGCGATAATGATTTGCCTTATGCCTCTTCTTTTCCTCTCTCTCTATCTCTCTCTCTCTCTTTCTTTTTAATGCATCATCCATCACGATTAATATGTTATTACTTTCCGTAATAATAAAAGGTCGATTGTTTTCTTATTTCTTTGTCATTATTTACACGAAGGTAGCAGGAAAATAATCATTTAATCATCATCATTGAGATTAAACACAACAATAATCTTTACCAAAATAATCAACAAAAAAATAAAAATTAAAATGATTCATTATTTTATAATGAAGCATATATAAATATGCTTGTATTATTCAAAATTAACAAAATAAACATATTTACGTTACGTGATATTTACATTTTTTTTTTTGTAATTTAAAAATTATCTAAACATATTTAGGTTCGCTGATATTTAAATTTTTTGTAATTTCAGCCATTATAATTTTTGGTTGGTTAGAAAGTTAAAGCTTATGTTGCTTGACTAACCAATTCTGTGGCGCCAAATGACCATTTAAAGTTGGCTGATTTAATTCCACCTTCATAGCAGAAGTGCCAATAGCGCCCTCATAGCGATGCAGACGTTTTGATCGAGCATTCAGCTCTGCGACTGTGTATGGAACTTCAATAGACTCAGTCACCAAATGCGCTTCGGGCACATATAAATCGTCACCTGCATGCGGAGGATTAAAAGATTAGAATATTGTCTTTGATTAAAGCAGGACGAAAGTTAACCTGGTAGCACAAACACCGTGCCATCGGTGCAGACGTAAGCAATGGGCAAAAACATTGTGGTTCCCAGTTTACTGCGTTCCACTGCAAATGTCAATAGTTTGTGGTAATCTTGGATAGCTAAGAAACGCCTCAGCTCGTATATTTGTGGTGGCAGGAACCACAGCTCATCCTGCTGATGCAACTCCAATAGTTGCATTGGAGTGCGCCACTATGAAGAGAATTCGAATTTACTTTCTGTACAAAAATGATCCCAGACATTACAAGTCAATCTCACCAGGCACTCCTTGACCTCAGTTGGCTCTGCTAGTAGGCTAGGCTGCGTGTTCAGGAAGACTATGAAGAAAACCGTTTCATGGCTGCAAGTATAAAACAATCAATAATTTCGTTAGAGCACTCAAATTATAACCCTTAAGTTCCAAAGCAGTTCCAACATATATAAGAAAAATTTTAACTTACTCCAAAATTATGGAATACAACAAAAATTAATCTAATTTTTAAGTTTTCAAAAAAAGAAATAATTTATAAAACCAATTTTTATGAATAAAAATTATAAATAACTCTTGACTTTTAAAATATAAATCACTAATAAGAATTATTTTGTAGCTTATATTATATAAATCAGAAAAAATAGTTATAGCTTATAGTCAGGCCCGTCAACAGGGGGGGGGGGGGACTTTTAGGAGGGGCCCGGATTTGTTCCTCCCATACAAATGTATGGCTGTTAAGGGGGCCCGTGGTGGTACCCCCTGGGCCCGTATTCCCCTTCCGACGGCTCTGCTTATAGTTATTAAATTGTCACTTTTTTTTTTTTTTTAAATAACTCGACAACTCTGAGTTTAAGCATTACTTTAACAAAATTTCATCAAAATTGGAACACTGTATCTTACAGCTGCCATATTCCTATGACCATCGGTTGAAAAATGAGTTTTTATATGAAAATCTATTTTGTTTCTCAAGCTATTTTAATCAAATTTTTCTATGCTGCGCTTTGGCATGTTCTTGTCATGAAGACCAAATTTTATAAATATCGGTCGGCTATATCTCATAGCTGTCTAAGATTACTTTAAATTGTACACATTTTGATTTATGTTAAATGCATTGGTTATCTTTCAAACTCCTCACCCTTTTTTGATAATCGCTGGACTAGCCCAGGCGGACCACTCGTGAAGTGACCACAGATCTGGCACAACTTGCAACTCGCGGCACAGTTCCAGAAAATCGCTGGGCTTGTTATGCACGCGTCGTTGCCAGGCCTCGCGATCAAAGTGAGGATGCTGCTGCTGGAATGGATAAGCGGGCGCATCGCCATGTAGTTGGGCCAACTCTTCACGGCTGCGACATAGCAGAATGCCCACCTCCTCGAAACATTCACGGAGTGCCGTCAAGCGAAGCGTTATCTCCCTACAATTTAAACAATGATTAGACATAATATGTTTTTTTTTTATACGCTTTGTACCTTGAACTGACCGTGACCAAATTTTGGAGCGCTTGAAGAAACGATCATAACAGCCAGTACCCTGTGATGCCAAGACACCCGGTCTATCCGCGCTGCTCAGCACCAAGCGACGCAGCAACGGCTGTGGCACACCAAACTGTTCAAAGTACTCCAGCCAGGCGATGCTCTCATCTGCTTCTGTGTCCAGCAAACCACCGGGAAATACACTTTGATTGAAGAACAATGCCGTGGCATCACTGCGCTTAATCATGAGCAGCTTAAAGGATTAGAAATTTGATTGAGCACACCTGTTGATCCTTCTGTTTTCTTTCCTACTTACGTTGTAATTATCGCCAGCTTTGCCCGCTGGCGACACTAAAATGAGGCTCGCTGATGTGCGCCGTGTGTGGGGATTGATTTTGCTATAGTTAAACATATGTTATTTAATTAACAACAACTGTCAACAACTAACACCCGCTTTGGTGTGCTTTAAAAGCCATGCAGCCAAAAACCGACAAGCTATCGATAAGTCTTCGACTACACCCTAGACCGATAACACTGTGATAACGGAGTAATGTCAGGTCTGCCATTGTATATGTTTTAGAAAAAGTACATCTAACAAAGTACCTATATTTATATAACTACAATTCTTTTGATTTTATACAATTTTTCAAACTCGCAATAATTTTTTTAAATTCAATTTTCTTAAGGTTTAGCACATTATTGATTTATTTGTTGAAAATAAGCTCAATTAATTAGTACAAATATTTGATTATGTTTTGTACTTTGACTCAATCCTTTTCTATCCAATCACCCACCTATCTCTACCCAAACATAAACAACGTTTTAAGAGGAAACACTCAAAGTGGAAGACCCAAAAAGCTACTTTGAACTTTATTTTTAATTGCCAGAACTTTCAAAAGCTATTCAGGCTTATTACGAATTCAGAACGTTGTTGAAAAGTAACAAGTAAGAACGTTGCTGTATACTCTGTTTTCTGTACGTATATTAAATTAAATTCTTACGAACTATAAAATTCTTTCTACTAAGTGCAGAACGCTGCAAACGCCTAAAGCAGAGCGAGACGCGTACTTGTCAAAATGATCGCTCGTTTACTGGGGCGGGGGTGGGCGTGTCAATTTTTTTTTTCTCCAAACTATCGATGAGTTTAAAAGTATTCATACTGCAAAATTTGGGGTTTCTAGATATAATGGTGTAGGAGATACAGATTTTGCTCATTTGCATGGGCGGTAGTGGGCGTGGCAGTTTTTTTTTACAGATCGGTCGAGGATGTCATCAGTAGTCTTAATGCCAAATTGGGTGACTCTAGCTGGAAAACTGCAGAAGATATAGGTTTTTGCGGTTTGTTGTGGGAAGGGGTGGGGGGGGGGAAATCTTGACACTTTGTCTGCCTATGGTATATACCAACATGTATACCAAGTTTGGATGCTCTAGCTTCAAAACTGTGGAAAAAAACTGCGTTCATACGGACGGACGGACAGACGGACGGACGGACATTTCACAAACCCAATATACTCTTTTTTTCCATTTTGGAAAACAGAGTATAAAAACGAATGATTCCCAAACAATATACGAATTACTGTTCTGAAATCGAAATGGTTTCGTTTCCTCTTTAAATTTTAAACGTTATTTGACTTTACTTTTATGAACAAACCAACTAATTCTTTTCCAAATAAGATAAAGAACATAAGAAAATAGAGCTTATGAATTTGTTTTTGAATTGCTTTTGTATTTTGGCAACTACTTTTCAATGCGCAGGCAACAAATCAATTCCAACTCCGCAAATTTCGAGCGGAATCGGAGTTTGGAACAGGCCTGATACATAAGAATACGCTAGAATTTGATATTTCACTGATTAACCAATTTGAAAACATATCTACCAATGAAGAATGTACAATTATTGGTACAATTGTACCACACGAGTGAAACGTGGATACAGTTGCACCTAGACATATTTTCGTTTTATTTAAAGATAACAATAATAAAAATATAAAAAAAAAAAACAATGTTCCCAAGCTAACATTTATTTTTATTCAGTTCTATATAATTTAGGAGTTGTATGTTTATCTGGCACAACTTGCGTGGTTTAAGAAGGCTAGATATGATTATCATGCCAGAGTTTACAATTTGTTGTGTTGAACAGAATTTGAAATTGAAAACCAAGCTAATTATTTTTTTGGTTTGAGATACATACATATAACTTTTAGTACATATATATGTTAATATGCTTAGTTTTGCCATTAATTGCTAATGTTTTTTACAGGTTGCCTGTGCCGTTATGTGTATGTGCATTTGTATGTGTATATTATGTGGATTGTGTATACGTGTGTATGTGTGTGTGTGTGGAATGTAACTAGATTGCAAAGCTGTACGACACTTGAACGCATTTTGGTTGAAATAACAATTAAGTAAACGTTTTGTGCTAATCATCATTACAATTCAAAAGTTTTTCCATTCTCGCCTGCCCCTTTTTTTAACCATCGTCTAGTCGTCTTTCTTGCTGCCATCAATGATTTCGTCATCCTTGTTATCATTATTATCTTCATCATAGTTTGTAGGCTGCTCACCATTACGCAGCAGTTTGCCAACATAATCATATTTCTCCTTGAACTGCAATTCCCAATCACGCACCGAGTCCATTTCCATTGCACCCAAGTCGCTTAGATCATCGTATTCATCATTGTCATTGGCAACCACACTGAATGTGGCCAAATTACGTGATGCATCGCGGCCGGCAAAGGTTGCATATGGTCCGCCTGGGCCATAGAAGCGTTTACCCTTTGTGACGTCATAGACACTGCCATTGACGGCAACCAATACACGACCATCTGGCTGATTGCCATCAAATGGACGCAGATCCTTAATGGTAAAGTCACGAAGCATCTTTGGCAGCTCCGGTTCCGCCTGTTGCTGTGCCATATCACGATTACCCGGTCCTTCAGTGCGATCGCGCACTATTTTGTAGACCAAGAAGCAAATGATTGAAAGCAGTGCCAGATTCATCGGACTGTAGAATATTTCACGAAAGGCCGCTCCCAGGAAGGAGGACTCGGCTGTTGCATCAGCTTCAATTGTATTTTGGGTTTCCATCTTCTTTCTTTCGCCTTCAGATAGTGATTATATTGAACTTTGTACACGTTTTCGCCTGTGTGTTTTTCTTCTATTTATATGTATAGCGTATGTATACGTATTTAGATGTAAATGGCAAAGCAGACACACCAAATACAAGCACACTTATTTTGTATTTATTTATTCACAATATGTTTGTCGTTTTTTCTAGAACAATGCTTTTTTCTTCACCCCAATAACCAGCGCCTCAAACAGCTGAAAATCTGATTGCCAACAGCTGTCAGTGACTCACAATCGGCAATTGTTTGTTATCGATACAGCGTTATCGGTACTTGTTGCTCCTGAACGAAACGGAAATGAATTTATCAACACTGAAATTTGAAATTTCGTGCACAACGGCAATTGGCAAACACAGCGAGTGCCGATTTAAGACACAGCAGCAAGTGAAGTGAAAATGTTAGACTAAAAACACCCTATATTTCGTCACATGCGCATTACGCAGTGCACTGTGGTGTGATGTTTATTACGCAATCGTTATAAACTTAACTAAGTAAATAAACAGATTACAAAATGTATTTATTATAGAGAACGTTAACAATTAATTCTCAACGGTTTTGGAATGCCTTTCTAAGACCCTAAAGTTAAATTTGGTAATGAAGACGGGCTTTGGTTATCAAATTTGTTATGACGGTAATAATTGTCGTATTGGGATCCTTTTGAGTGCTAGATGATTTCAAAATTCTGTTAGACCGGCACTGTAAAGCAGTTTCTTATATATGCGAATCAAAAATTTTAAAAGCACTCTATTTACGTATGGTAAACATTTATATGTATATATATATATATATATATGGCCTTATAACAGCTCAATTTTTGTTCAAAAAAACGCCTGAGTACGAATTTAACAACACACGAAATTCAGCATAAATTCTTAAAATGGAAAGGCTTATTATCAAACTTTCTAGGACTAATCTGAATATCTAAAGCACATTTTGTTTAAAAAGTTGTGGTTTTGAGACAGCAAAATGTAAAGTATGTGAGCTTGTCTTTTCAATGGTGAAAACGATTGCTATTTTTTTTTTTAAAACAGGAATACAATATCAAAAAACGTTTCGGAATGAAGAGTTCTAGGAAGTGGTAACAGGCCTGTTTATATGTTGTGAACTAAAAATCATGCATTTGATTTTAATAAAGAAATCATAAATCCGTACGTATACTCGTATTTATAGTCTAAGAGATCTAAGTATTCAAATAGACTGACGGACTTGACTTTTAATGCAAATCAAGAATATATACACATGCGTATACTTGATATGAAAGAATACACCTACGACTCTTCTGCCCACCTTTTGCACATCAAGTATCGTAATAACTATTTGGTGCAGAGCAAAAAACGCTATGAAGATAACTTTAAATACAGAGAAAAACACGTGCCACAAAAATAGTACAAACTGTTTGCGTATTTAAGAGCATGCAACGGTTAGCTTAAGACACTTGGACTTGCAGTTTCGATACGAAAGCAACTTTACCAAACATGAAAGTTCTAATAACAATCATTTGGCTTAGCTGCTTCTATTTTAGTGGTCAGGCGTCCGAAGTGAAGAAGATCGAGGAGCTGCTAATGGAGAACACAAAAGAGCTAAGCGATACAAAACTTATACTGCAACACATTGGCGTTAAAAATGATCAAATTAAAGCCAACATAGAGCAACAGCAAGTGTGGCTGCTTGCCATACAAAATGTTGAGGGGCAGTTTATTAAATTACGCCAATTTCTAGATGCGCAGTCTGTGGTCGTGCTGCAGGCATTAAACAATATAACGCTCAAGTCTGGACTATTTGCGGAGGATCTGAATAGCCTGGCACGCTTGCAAATCTCAACAAAGCAACAAATCAGCAGTCTGGAACAAAAGCTGGAGGCCTACCAGAAGCAGTTGCTCGCAAATGCACGTGGCGTTGATACTAACATCTTAGATCTTACCAAATTAATAACTCGCGCTGTGCTGCCTCAGCTCAATGGATTGCAATGCTCGTTTGACAGCCTGGAAACATCCCAAATCAACATTGAAGTAGAGCTCAAGAGTTTGGCCCGCATCAAGGATATCAGCGAAAATTCGAATAGCAAACTTAACATTATAGGTGAACAGCTGGTGAACTTGAATCGCACTCAGACGCCACGTTTGTCAGCGCTCACGAGCGCCGTCAAGCAACTAAAGCCTCTAAATACCTGGCAGATTGAGGCTGCCTTGCGTGAACTCATTATTTCACAGAAACGCATAGAGTTGGACTTGGAGGCCTGCCAAAAACATTCTTCTCCGCACTATCACGCATCGAATAGGCCCGATTCCTATAAACAGTCTTATGATATGGAGCCAATACATACTCAATCTCAGGCAGGCAAACAGGTGGATCAAGTGCAGACCTGGAGCATCGAAAAGCAAACTCAGCAAAGTAAGTTTGAACTTTAACTCATTAACCTCTTGTTAACTTGACAACATATTTGTTAGATCCCCACTACGACGGCAAGCAATCAAACATCCACTACAGTCAATCCGCTGGCTACGATCACAACACCAACAACGCGCATTCTGTCTCCTTGCAGATGCCTCTACCCTGGGAAACTGTAACCTACTACCAATCTGTTCCAACACCATCGCCAAAGCCTCAATCCAGTCAGCATGGTTCAGCTCCTCAGCAACAATATTCGCATAATCCAGCAAGCCAATCAGCTTCTTCGGTCTATGGACCATCATCAAGCTCTTATTCCCATGAATATCAAAACAGCTACAACAACTACTAAACAAAATCGACTGCATGCTTTATAGAGATTATTATTTTTTTGCAATCATTAAACAAATTTTGTTGATAAACTTTATACAATAAAAGAAAATAACATACTAAACGTTTTATCGTTTTATCGCCAGAGAGGTTAATCTTGGAAAATTTAGGAAACATGTAAGACTACTAACTATTTTGGAAAACGAGTTTTGGAAATTAGTTGGAAACTGTTTGGATAAGCTTAAAAAACCCACGTTTCAGCAAAAAAGTTTAGATAAAACTGCTGTTTGAAACAAGTAACAGTGCTCTAGTCAAGTTTGCCCGACTACAAGACACCCTGTACCCAGCTTCAAAATCACACAATTTGCTCTTCCGAAAGTAGCATCACGGCTGAACAACAAGAAATAAAACAAACAAAAACAAGTAAGAACGTTGTAGTCAGGCTCACCCGACTGCGATATACTCTGTTTTCTGTTTACTGGGGCGGGGTGGGCGTGTCAAAATTTTTTTCTCCAAACTATCGAAAAGATCAAAAGTATTCATACTGCAAAATTTGGAGTTTCTAGCTATAAGGCTGTAGGAGATACAGATTTACAGAGATACAGGGGCGGTAGTGGGCGTGGCATTTTTTTTTTTTTACAGATCGGTCGAGGATGTCATCAGTAGTCTTCATGCCAAATTTGGTGACTCTAGCTGGAAAACTGCAGAAGATATAGGTTTTTGCGGTTTGTTGGGGGAAGGGGTGGGGGGGGAAATCTTGACACTTTGTCTGCCTATGGTATATACCAACATGTATACCAAGTTTGGTTGCTCTAGCTTCAAAACTGTGGAAAAAAACTGCGTTCATACGGACAGACGGACGGACAGACGGACAGACGGACATTTCACAAACCCAATGTACTCTTTTTTTCCATTTTGGAAAACAGAGTATAATTACTCCAATTGTTTATGATATAAGAAAATTGGATGTAATTCGAGATGGGCGCAACAATAAATTTCTCATTCTGGACGAATGGGACGGTATCGAATTAGCTTTGGTGTTTTCATCTCTACTTTTTGGAGAAGTACAGTTGTGCAATTTTATCTGTTTCGAACTCAAGGAGCACATCTGTTGGAAAAGTAAGCATGTAGGTTTCTTTATACCATAATCAGCTGGAGTGATAGAAATCGATTAAATTTGCTGATTTAAAAGTGTATAAATCATTTAAATCGCTTAACAAATACCAAAGCTATTTAGAAAACTATTTTTTTGGCGCCGGCCAATTTAAAACTTTGAAGCTTCACGAAGAACTGTTGTTTTAGGGGTTTTTTTTAGGTGCATCATCCGATCGGGCTCTAACATATTTTGAAAGTTCTATGAATTAAATCTGTTGTGATAAAGTCATTAATACTTGAAAAATCTACTTACATGGGGAAAATGTGTTAAAAAAAAAAAATCTACTCCCATAAGATGGACATGTTGGAAACTGTGATACACGAACTCTAACCATTAACGTCAAACTTATTTTCACAGCTCTGCACAAAAAATCATATCGCATGTGGGTCACAGATTAAGGATAAGCTACCACAACGGGTCGAAAATACCGGGAAATACCAGATAATACCAGCTAATAAATAAAATAACTTACCTATTTTTTTTTTTTTATTTTACTGAATGAAATCAGTAAAGAACACCAGCTGCAAGCTTCCGGAAATTTTATAATTCGGCACGTTTGTTTTGGCCACACAATTTAAAAGTTGGTCAAATGTCGCTATGAACCTACGTATTTATGATTATCATAGAAGAATTTTAAGACGTGACCAAACAATTGCATGCACTTTAGTCTTATCAGCCAAGATGTCGTTGAACCATTTTTGGCCGGCACTGAGTCGATTTTTGGGTGTTGTTTTTACTCCCTGTTCCCGTTAAAAATGGGAAAAAGGGAGTTATAAAGTACTGCAAATGTGTGTAACAGACAGAAGGAGGCATTTCCGACTATAAAAACTATATATATTCTTGATCAGGATCAAAAGCCGAGACGAACTAGCCATGTCCGTCTGTCTGTCCGTCTGTCTGTATGAACGCGTCGATCTCAGAGACTATAAGAGCTAGAGACACCAAACTTGGCATGCATGGTTCCTGTATACCATACGCAGATCAAGTTTATTTCAAATTTCGGATGCACCCCCCCGCACCCCCGAAAATCGCAAAAGACTCCCACAGCCACAATTTTAAAGATAAAGCTTTAATTTTACACATGTATGTTTAATCAATGTCTTTCGGATGTGTAAATTTCAACACGATCGGATAAATAGCACCAAAGTTATGGAAGAACTTATTTCCCCTGTTTCAGCAGGCGGAAACAACAGTTTGACATGCACTGTACAAGTTGAGTACGCTGCTTGCTTGTGTTGCCGCTGAACTGCTTGAAATGCAAGTTGGGAGCAGGGAGTCTCGTAGTCGGGCACACTCGACTAAAGTATTCTTACTTGTTGGGTTTGGACTTGAAGCTGATATTGGCAAACGGAGCCGATTATGTAGCAAACATGTGATAGTCATTTAAGCTAACTGTTATCAAATGTAATATTTAAAACATTAAGTGTTTGGTGCTAAACAGTGAGACTGATAACCACGGTTTCCACATTTGGTACAAATGCACAAAAACTGGTAAATTATTTAGACCTTGGTACATTGGAGCTTTTTTTTTTTGCAAAATGGTGCATTTCATTTTGTTTTAATATTTTAAGAAAAGTTTTTTTAATCAACCTATGTATATAGCACCACTGAAGGTATTTTGTGATTAACTTTAAACCTTATCGAAACTATAAAATAGTTGTGAAAATGATAAAATAAGATTACTCCAAGATTTAAATATTCAAAAATGTTTTGTTTGCATGCATGTTATGTTATGCATTTAAAAAGAAACCGCGGTGACTTAAAATTTCATTTATAATGATAATTTTTTAGAGGGGATGGTCGTAAACTAGACATTTTCCAGAATTTCTATAAGGCGAATTTTGTTCATTCACATTTCAGTTCGTTATGGGGAAGTCTAACTGTCTTTTAATAGTGTTCGAAACTTTTTTTATTATCGACAATGGTAAATTTTTTTTTAGTAAAATTCGTTTCTTTGAGTGACAACCGTGCTGATAACTCAATGAAGACCAAACACGTGCCAGCTGTTGGGTGCTTGGACTATTTAAGCCGCAACCCACGCGTTTTGGAGACAGTCTCAAGACAACCATCAACAATGAGAAGTCAACCAATTGTGCTAATAATCTGTCTAGGTGCTGTTTTGGCTGCAGCGCACGAGCAGAACTTGCAGGTTAACGAAAATGCAAATTTCTTCAAACTGCATTTACCTTAAAATATATACTTTTCAGAAGAACGCAACTGTAATTAAAAATGAGAGTAGTCTAAGCAATACCCAAATACGTCGCATTTTAGAGGAGAATGGCGAGACTCTCAAAAAAATAGACATCCAGGCTCTTGGCATCAGCAACTCGCAAAAGGGCATTAAGAGCAAATTAAAGGATTTTGCACAAGATCTCTCAGGCATCAAACGACTGGAAGTTGGACTTAAAAATCTGGAGCTTGGCCCGGCTGCAAATTTTCAGTTCACAGCCAGCGGCATTAAGAATCTGACGGCCAACATAAAAGCCGCTGAGAACAAGACAGAGAAGTCCATTATTGACCTTGGTAAAGTTCAGCAAGAGATCAAACAGGTGCTGATCCGGTTAGATGCCAATCAAACCAAATATGAGCGCGATATCAATGAGGTGTCCAAGTTAGTGCAACTGCACATTGCTGGTCTGGACAATTTGCTAAGAAGGTCGGTGCTGAAGGAGTTGGTGAACTTGGTCCAAGCGGCCAATAATCTAGAGCACACACAAAGGATTATCGAATACAAGGTGGCGGTTTTGGACGAGCTAGGCGCATTAAGCGGCATTACAGTTAATAAGGTGCTGCTGCTAGAGCAGGGAGTACGCTCT
The DNA here is from genome assembly GCA_949708635.1 of Hirtodrosophila cameraria. Lineage (NCBI taxonomy): Eukaryota > Metazoa > Arthropoda > Insecta > Diptera > Drosophilidae > Hirtodrosophila > Hirtodrosophila cameraria. The sequence continues at coordinate 45,106,819 of OX453090.1, forward strand.
CTAAACACTACACAGCAGCGTCAACTGACAGCCATTGGACAGACTATGAGCCAGGTGGATGCATCAACCTGGCAGATTGACAATAAGTTGGGTGTGCTGCTCAGCACACAGAAAAACATTGAACGTGCGCTAGAGGAATGCAAGAAATGTAAGTCACATCCTAAGACACACTACCAGCTGTCGGAGCAGCAACAAGATCCTTCGACAGCTTACGGATACGGATCAGGCTACGAGTAGGTGACAAAATCCTTTCACAGAAGAGTACGAAAACCGTTATGGCACAGGAAGAATAAAAATTTGATAGACAATTAGAAAATATACAACATTTATTATTTTTAAACAAATTTTCTAAATTCTAAATATTACGGATAACAAATTGAGCCTCTCTGCACATTATTTTGCAGTGGAATGCCACTTTTAATTGCTAAGTTTAACTTAGAAAACTTAACTTGTGTCATACATATTTAAGAAAAAATGTACTTATTACCAAATAATTCGTTGTGTTTTGCCTACTTTGGTATATTTTGATACATTTTCCAACTAATGGGCGAATTTTCCGTTTTGTAAGCTCTATATAAAAGTGCGTGGGTTTAACGGGTTGACTTGCCCATCGGCAGGATCAAAATTAATGATCAGCTGCACATTATGCTGATTCTTATGCTCAGTACGATGTAAGTTCTTGTTGGCTAATGCGCGAAAAGCATCTGTGGACATGCCCGTTTCGATTCTGTCGGCACTGGCATCAGGATCAGCGGGATAATTGTCGTCGCCCGGTAGCAGATGCACTATACCATCTGTACATTTGTACTGGACTGGATGTATCCGCACACATTCCTTGTTCGACCGCTGCAGAGCAAACTGACGTAGTTGCTCCAGCGACCGAAAGTTAAGACAACGTGAGAGTTCGTAGAATTGCGGAGGTGGCAGCCACAACTGTTTTTTTAACCCAGCCTGCAGATAGTCCAAGGGTGTGCGCCACTATTTGAAAAGATTGGGTATCAGTGGGGAATGCTGCAAAGCGTTGTTATTTAGCATACACATACCGCACAATCCTTGACCTCATTGGGCTCAACAAGAACATTAGGCAGCGCGCTGAGTGCTGTCACAAAGAATGCGGTTTGGAAACGCTTTTTAAACGTCGACGGTGTTGTCCAAGAGGACCATTCATGCAACGCCCACAGATCCGGCAACACATCCAGCTCCTCACAGAGCGTTAGGAACTTGCTAGCATCATTGTGCACAACATGCTGCCAGTGTTTGCGGTCAAACTGTTCATTAAACTTGGCATAATTGTCAGTGCTGGTCCACGTCTTGCGATCCCGACACAATAAAATCCCCATTTCCTCAAACGTCTCACGTAAAGCAGTTAGACGTAGCGATACTGCCCTAAGATAGCGTGCAATGTAGAAACCGTTATAATATTTTAATTACTTTTTAGTTTATGAGATGTATAATAAATTAAATTGAAAATAAAATATGTTATAGTGGTCCGATCTGGCCGTTTCTAACACTTTGTCTGCCTATGGTATATATTATCATGTAACCCAAGTTTAGTTGCTCCAGCTCCAGCTCCAGCTGGAAAAAGCTGCGTTCATACAGATGGACGGACAACATTTCACAAACCCAATATACTCTTTTTTTCCATTTGTGAAATTCGAGTATAATTATATTAAATATTAATCATTGTTTTTGAGTAAAATGTTAGGACTACAAAATTTTAAAATTATGGTATGAATTATATGCTTCTATTTTACATACAAATATTTGCTATGCACCACTTTTTTAGTCATTATTAACGATCCCTGACACAAGTCAATAAATACAACAAAACTTTACGCATTGATAGGCTCCTCTTTGGTGTCCACTGGAACAGCTGGTGCCACCTGGCGGAACGCACGCAACTTGGCGGCGCTGATGTCGTAGCGTTGAAAGTGGTTCAGCCAAGCGGGCGCGCTGTCTGCTGCGTCGCACACACCGCCAGGAAAGACGGATGAGTCTGGCATAAAACTGGATTTGGAGTGTCGTGTGAGCAGCAACGCCTGCAACACCAGCAAGTAATTATTTAAACAGCTAACTGATTTAAATATTAAGCAATATATTTACATTGTAATCGCATGTTGATGATGTGTTGCCGTTGTCCTTGGCCAGAAGTATTAAGCTGGCGGATTGACGTAATTGCGATACAACTTGCTTTGACATGGCCAACATAATAAACGATAACAAAACAAAACAAAATGTCTGTCATCGATCAATTGTGCGTAGCTATCGATCGTGCTGATGACGCAGGTGGACCTGCTTACAGCTATCGATAATTTGGTGTAACGAACATGTATGGAATTTATTTGTATATGTTTTGAACAAGAACAGGATTGAGTTCAGCTAAATCGATTTTAATAAGATTTTTTTTAAATTTAGTCGATTAATAGCCAATTTAAAATTTTTTATTTTAAATATCAAATTGCTATAAAAATTAACCACATTAATATACTATTATGTGTGTGATACACAAATGTTTCAGAAATCGATAATCGATAGCTCTATTTTGTACCTTCTATGCAGGGTTCAAAGGTGCAAAACGAATGCAAATAGAATGATTTTCACGGCTTGACGAGCCACAAGCCAACATGACCAGCTCCGAAAATCATAAGATTGAGTATAGACCTTCGGCCAGCCTAATACTGGCCGCTAAGCAGACGTCCGTTGCCAAAGAGCAGTTCGATTATAATGTAAGATTCAAAAAACAGATCACTCCAAAACACAAAAGATTTATTAAGAGTCACCGATAGCTTCTGCTGATCAAGCGCACGGAACGCACATCCTATGCGCTTAACCACTGCGTCTTTCCCGGTGGCGTATTTGATCAAAATGCCGATGAATGCGCCAATTGGATGACATATTTTAGCAGCTGTGGTGTTACGCAGACACAGCTGGAACTCTTAAATGCCCGCCAAGCCACAGGCAGACCGGAGCTGATGAGCCGGGGCCGCCAGTTCAGTCGAGATATCTCGCTAAGAATTACGGCACTGCGCGAGGCTTTCGAAGAGGTTGGCCTGCTGCTGTGCCGCCCGTGCGATAATTTGCAGGACTTGAGATTTGGTCAGGTGGCACAGGTGCTGCTGCAACCATTTGAGCGTGAACTTTGGCAGCAGCGTGTACATAATGATGCACAACAATTTCTGGAGCTATGTCGTCATTTGGCTGTCTTACCTGATCTCTGGGCGCTAAGCGAGTGGTCCGTTTGGCGCACACCTGCCATTTCAAATCGTAAATACGATACGGTATACTACTTTGCAGCCTTGGAGACGACTGATGTGTCCTTGTTGCTGGAACCCAGTGAAGTGGCAAACGCTTACTGGCTTCAACCAGCTGACTGTTACACCAAATTCCAAGAGCGTGAGATCTGGCTACCGTTTATGCTGATCTATGAGACGGCGCGTCTTATGAACATGAGCCGCTGGCAGCAGCTCCTGCACTTTGCAAGACGTCGCAGCGGCAACGGCTCCACGCTGTTCCAACCCATCTTTTATCGCAGCAATGATTGCCTTTTTGGCGTACTACCCGGCGATGAACTATACTTGGCACAGCCACACAACTATACAGAGTCCATCATGCTGACAGGCTCCATTAAGGATATTAATGCACAGGCCAGACGCTACAATCGCTATATGATCTATGACTTCCACAAAGTCGAGTTGGCCTGCAATGTGTTGCCGCTTGATTCCCATTTGCCGCTGGAAAGGCGAGTCAACCTGCGACTAGAGTACAAATTATAGTTCTAGCTTTGTTGAATGTTATAGTATATATGGTATTAAAGCATGTTTATTTCACTAAATCCAACTACAGTAAAGTTCAAGCAATCAGTTCTGCTTTTATATTGCGGCAGGCGTGGCACAAATCCTCCGTTGCAGCTAAACGCGTCCTGGCTCGCTGCTCCAACGCCTTAACGTTGTCATTGTTCTTCAAAGCAATGCCAAGCTCGGAGACGGCGCGTGAGTATTCAATGGCCAGCAAGGTGTTGGAGACACTATGGTCTAAAGCTGAATGACATAGTTGACATGTAGAGGGCGCTACATCGTTCGTTTCAGAATTGGCTGCAATTTTGTCGCCAGTGCGAAACACCGTCGAGACGGTGGATGCATAATTAAGCTGCAGATTAGCCACAAAGGCGCTGGTCAGGTTCTGAAGGCTTGCGCCAGACAAGGGATCAGCTTCATTGGGCTGAAACGCTTGGAGCTGCTGTGCGTGCACATAGAATTGCACTTCCTGCACGTTAAGGTCCTTTAAGGGACGCAGAAGTCGTACGCCATTGATGAGGCGATCGTCGAGTAAAGCCACGTCCAAAGCAACGCTGCCACCACGTCCTAGCGCCACGGAAGTCAACAGCTGTGTGGCCAGCGTGGAACTTATGCTGGGCTCAAAGGCATGACTGCAGAGCAGCTGGACAGCCACGTCGCCAAGCAGGCTTCTGCGCTGCTGCTGTACATAATCCTGCCGTGCTGTCAAACTGTGCAGCTGCTTTTGTTCTAGCGTCGCATAGGAGATATTGTACGTGTAATCCTGCAGCAATTGCACGTTGCTTGCCTCGGCGCCCAATTGTATGATATAAAAGGCAAAGGGTGCGTATCGTTTTTGCAGCTCCTTTAATGTTGCCAGTGGTTCAAATTTTGTCCTGCTCCTGGTCCTGGTGTCATCTATGTAAAGCACACGTGCATTGCAACGCAAACGCTTGAAACTGTTTTGCGTCTGTGCAAAGTGCAGCATGTCCAACAGCACCAGACTCTCCGCACTGCCATCCACAAGCAACAGAACTTCAACATTGCGTGGCAACGCCTTCGATGCACCCAATGCGGCACGGAACTTGTGTCTGGCATAATTCAGGAAGCATTCATGGCATTCAGCGGCACGAAAGTTGAGTTTGTAGAGCTGCTTGGAGCAGTTGCCACACTTGTTGCAGCTTCCAGCGCTGATAACAGTGCCTGTTGCCGATGAGCCCGGCAGCATGGCATGCGCAGCACCCTCATCTCCAAAATCATCTTCACCAATGCTGCACATTTTGTTTAATTTCAGCAGATTTCAACAAATCTTGAAATTTACATTAACACAGCCACACACTTAACTGGGCGCGTGTTGAAATTAGAGTTGAGTCGTTCCGATCTGAACTAATCATTTTCAACTTTTCAAGTAAAAATTGAAAAATAGCTCTTATATTTGATTTTTAAAATAAAAATTAATTTATAACAATTATAATTTATTTTTTTAAAACCTCTTTGGGTGTTTTTATATTCATCTTGGACTTTTTTTTCGCTTTGATTTTTTTTAGTCCTAGGAGTTTATTTATTAAATACCGAATTAAACTTCTCTATGTTGATGAACCAAATTAATTATTTGTTCCTTCAAGACCAACCCCTAACTTCGTCCCGTTGACACCTACTCTATGTACTTACAGCTATTCTTAATCTGAATCTTTTCGAGTACTCTGTTCTGTTAACAACAGACTTTGTCGAGTGTTCAATTCAGCGTCCTCTTCTCGCTTAATCGAATACACTATTTTCAATTATTTTGCTCATAGCTTTAATTATTGCCTACTAGTTCTTGTTTTTTTTTATTGTTTTGGTTTTTTTCGGGGTTTTTACCCAATTCTTGCCATTAGTGTTGGACCATTTTTCCATTTAAACATACCCATGTTAAGATTGGCTTCAAAATTGTATCATTTTATATTAAATATTAAATAAGTTTAAAAATTCTAATTTCTTAATAATTTCGACATAAAATAAATAAAGTTCTTTGATTATGGTCTCTAATTAATTATACCACAATTATAGTAGTTCCTTTCCGGATACAGAACCCAGTCGATTCTTTCCAGATACAGAAACCTTCTTTTTTAATTTCCAGTCGTTCCAACCGTTACTCGTTATTTGGGATTTCTTCTGTATATGTATGAACTAACTAAAGAAACTTAAAATAAAAGGAACGAGTAGTTCCGGAAATGAACTACTGAACTAGAGTTGGGATTTTTATTTGCTTTTGTGGATATAGTTCGGTAGTTTCTGTTATTAACTACAAATCTTTCGGTTAGTTCCTTTTCGGATAAAATAACTACCCGTTTCATTTAGTTCCTTTCGAGATAAAATAACTAACCGTTTGTATTCTTTTAAGTTCTTTAGTTCGGTCATTTGTACGCTGTAGAAATCATTTATATCAAGTTGGTTTGGCTGATTTATTTTCTCTCTTTAGTTTTCATTTCTTATTTCTTAGAATTATTTATAATATTAACAACTATCTAGTGCATGTCAGTTAACATATTAATAAAAACTAATTTCAACATGCGTAGCGTAAGAAGTCGAACCAACGATAATAGGAAAATAGTCGAAATAAAAGGAAAGGAGCTAAGGAACCTTAAAGGACTAAACGAATTAAGGGAGCTTTAATCAAAGAAATAATTTCTTTTTAGTGTTTTAAGTTACTTTGTGTTTTTTGGCATAGGGATTTATTTGGTCACCTTCTTTTGGACAAGGCAAACTCCAACTCCAAAACGGCTGGGTTGTTCAAAAGCATCTTTCAAGAGCCGATCTTTAGAACTAGTTCAGATCGAATCGACGCAACTCAATGCTGAACTATATCCGCAACAGGAACTGGTATGCTCAACTCTAATTGAAATTAGGGATGGACTTTGTGTTTTTGTGCTCAGGGATGATAGCGATTTTGATAAATGTATCGACCGACTGTACGATATGCAGCCAACGTCGTCTAGCAAGCAACCTTGCGCGCAGCAACAAAGTGCAGTGAAAAAATATAAAAATAACTGTGTAAAAGTGTAAATTGTTGTAAAAAACTATTGCATAAGTTACATTAAGTGCATAAGGTATGCGAAAAATAAGTTAGCATTTAGAAAACAGTTGAATTAATGCCAATTATTTCAGCGCAAAGCTCAGTGTGCATGTGTGTGTGTATGCGTGCATGTAAATGCGTGTGTGAGTATATGCGTGTTTACTCGTTCGCAAGCAATCAAAAGTATCGGGTAGCAAAATCGAGAAACTTTCTTATTGGAATATGTACATACAGATACAGCGAGTGGGCCACACTGTGTACGTTTTGTACGTTTGGATGTTTGTGTGTGTTTTAAGCCAGCTGTCACAGTCGTCAATAAATTTACAACAATATTTTGAAAATAAAAAAAAAACTACTCAAGTTAATAAACATGTAATATTGAAAAGTTTAGAAAATATGTGCATAGCTTGCTTTTACTTAAATGTCTCTCTGCTACAAAAGCAACAATACAGCGTGGGATAAGTGTGAAAGAAAAATTCAAAAAGAAGCAAACTTTCCGAAATTTACAAAAAAAATTGAACAAGATTATTAATGCGATATATATATTGTGTGTTTTAGATCTTTGCAGCATCTTAGCGAAAAACTGTAAATATATTAAATATACATTTACCTATATATATATAACTATATATATATATATATATATATATATATATATATATATATATATAGCGTAGTAAACTCGAAAACCAGCAACAACCCCCGTGCTGGGCAGACAGAGACAGCAAAGCGAGAGCGAGACAAACTGAGCCCCAGAGGTCATATTAAAAATAAGTATATTTGTGGGACCCCCCCCCCCCCCCCCCCTTGCGAGCCTTCTATATAAATACTACAAAAAGATCAACATTTGTAAGGAGACCAACGCATTCAAAAGTACAACACAACAACAACAACAACATTTGGGGCCAACCAACAAAATGATATTGGAAAATTCGGATAAGCTCAAGGATTGGCTGAGCGTTGTGCTCGAGCCACTGTAAGTAACAAAAAATCAAAACATATCGATAGGATCGATAGCAGTAGGCTTGTCAAACAAATGTAATATGATTTTGATTGATTTGATTTTGTTCATGTTCCCTTTTTTTGACAGCTGTGATGCAGACTCCTCGGCTTTAGCGCGCTACGTTATAGCGCTGCTGAAAAAAGACAAATCGGATAAGGATCTCAAGCGCATCATGATTGAGCAACTGGATGTGTTTCTCTCCGAGGAGACGACGCAATTCGTTGATCGTCTGTTTGATGCCATTGCCAGCGAGGAGTATCTAACGATGCCCGCTCCAATGCCTGTGGCAACAGCAGCTGTTCCCGAACTCGAGTTGGACCATGATCTAGATGGTGTGGCCGATATTGAGGCTGTCTTGGCTGCTGCCACATCGCCACCACCACCACCCCCGCCAAAAGATATTGTGATAAATGCCGATGGCAATCAGCAGGAGCAGCAGCAGCAACAAATCAACAACAACAACAACACCAGCAGCAGCAGCAGCGTCAGGGAAATGTCCTCCGAAATTCTGCCACATTGCTCGATTCAATCTATTGCCGGTAGTGGCAATGTTGCAACTGCTACAGATGCCAATCTAACAGTGACACAAAGCATCAAGCCAGCTTTAGATGTAAGTTTTAATGCGAACTACTCTCGTATCTTGTCTGAAACTTGGCACACATGTTGCTAATTCTTTAATTGAGTTTCTTCACGCGAAAAAACTTTTTTCGACTTTTTTGCAGAAATAATTAAGAAACTGTCAAAATCCCATACAAAGCTAGTTCTGTTATCGTTAACAGTGCTGTATACTTTGGCAGAGTACTCTGTCAACGTTGACAGCTCTGTTAAGGACTTAATAAATTGGTTATTTTTAACCTTCCCATTAAAAATCAACTTGAATACTCATTTCTGCTTCTTCTTCAGCACAAAACCAAAGACACTCAGAGCAGCAGTGGCATGCAGCAGCAGCAACTATCGCATCATCCTCACATTAGCGGAGCGGGATTTGTGCGCAGCGCTAGTCCGCCAATGCGTAGTGTTGGCAGCGGCATTGGCATTAGCATCGCTGCGGCTGCAGCTGCAGCGGCTGTTGGTGGCGCTTATGCGGCAGCGGCTGCAGCTGATAAGGAAAATCAGCCACGTGACAGTCGCCGTCGACGTGCATCCTTGCGTTCCCGTTCACGTTCCCGTTCCCGCTCCAATGAGCGCTCGTTTAGGCGTTCACGTTCGAGGGATCGTCGCATCAATGAGCGCGAGAAAACCCAGCGACAGTTTCGCAATAAATCGCCGCCAGGTGGCACTAGTGAGCAGCGGCACAGGCGCAACAACAACACAAACAGCAATAATTTTGATAGGCGTCGCATAGGCAACAACAACAACAGCAATAGCAACAACAGCAGTGGCAACAATAACAATAATAACATGGATGAACGCAACCAACGTTTTGCTGGTGGCAACAAGGGACGTCACTCACCGCGCAGTCGGTCCATATCGCCAGAGACGCGCAACACGCGACGCGGCAACAACTTGGAGCCAGCTGCCTGCTCATCCTCGTCGGTGGCGGTTGGGTTAGGAGTGGGACCAGCGGTGGCAATACCATTGCCAGTGGTGCATCCAGTGGCGGCGATGGCGCGTCAGCGTTGTCGCGACTTTGATGAGAAGGGCTACTGTGTGCGTGGCGAGACGTGTCCCTGGGATCATGGCATCAATCCCGTTGTGTTTGAGGGCATTAACAACTCAGCGCTAATGATGTCGATGCGGGAGTACAATCCGGATGCTCCAGAGATTTGGGCACGTGGTGGCCCCGCCGGTAGTGTGCCGGGTGTAATTGAAGCGGGTGGTGGAAATCAGCAGTCGCTGAGCGTGGGTCCGCCGGGTCAGCAGGGTCAGGGTCCAAACAGCATTAATCCGTTCAGTGGCAATGTGCGTGCATGTGCGCCCTTGGGTGTACCCAATCCCGCTGACTATGCACGCAATCCGGGCCAGGGACCACCACCATCTGGACCACCACCAATGATGCCATTCCCCTTCAATCCCACAGCTGTGACAACGCCGCTACAGCGTCAACTCATACCCATACCCGTCATGGATGGCGGTGCGGGCAGTGGATGTGTCCAAGGAGGTGGCGTGCCCGGTGACATGGGCAAACGTCGTTTTGAGCTTGAGGATAGCGTGGCGATTGCCGATGTGCCCAGCAAGATGCGCAAGGTGCCCATCAACAGTCGACTCGGACCACGTGTCAATCCCAACATGCAGCAGCACAACAGCTCGTTGGAGCTGCGGAAAGTGCCACGTGGCCTGAATACCATTGCCCATCTGAACAATCATTTTGCCAAATTTGGTAAAATTGTCAACATACAAGTGTCATACGAGGGTGATCCCGAGGCGGCCATTGTAACATTCTCGACGCATGCGGAGGCAAATGTTGCCTATCGCAGCACCGAGGCGGTGCTCAATAATCGATTCATCAAAGTCTTTTGGCACAACGACAACAACAGCAGCGGCGGTGGCAACAGCAGCGGCAACAATAACAATGATATGGGCACTGTGAATGTAAATCGCAAGAGTCAATATCATTTGCATAATGTGCCCGCTGTGCCCACACCGAACGCGGATAGCGCCAAGATAACCAACAGTCAGACAGCCACGCCCCTTGCTGAAGCAGGCAGCGGCAACAACAACAGCAGCAACAACAGTAGCAGCAACAACACTGCTTTAACAGCAACCACAGCTGATCAGCTGGCAAGCACCGCAGCGCCAGCGTCAATGCGGCTCAAGCTTAACACAAATGCAGCAAGCAATAATGTGGCAAATGGTGGTGCAGCTGGTGGCGCAACACGTGCTCTGACGCCGGCTGCGAATGCGGCAAGCATACGCAAGAAGCAGGAGGAGCAACAGAAGGCGATGCATCAGCTGGCGAATGGGCTGCGCAAGCGTAAGCAGGAGCTGCTGCAAAGTTATGTGAAACAAATGAAAACGGCGCTGGAACTAGTCGAACGCATGGATCAGCAGGATGTGCAGCGTGCGCCGACGCTGGAAACGATTAAAGTGCTGCAAGCGACGATTGATAAGCTGCGCAAGGATGTCCATGCCGATCAGGATCAGTTGCAGGCGCAAATGCAACAGCAGCAACAACAACAGCAACAGCAAGCACTGCCCCCTAAGCGAACCAAAGAGCAACAAAAGAAGGAACTGCTCGATATGGAATTGGAGCTCATTGCCCAGCAACAGGATGGTAATGACACATCTGCCATACAAAAAAGGTTAGAGGAACTGCAGCGAACCCTTTCCGCCACTGGCGGCGGCTCTAACAACATGTCCGGCGTCAAGCTGCCGGGCGGCGGTGCACGCAAGCGTGCTACCTATCCCGAGGGCTCCACGCGCGTCGATCGCAGACCAAAAGCGATTGTCGTCACCGGCTTTGCCGCTGAGGAGGCTGATTTTGTGCTGGGTCACTTTAAGGTGAGTTCGTCGAAGGCATGATTCTGAATAAGTTGAATTCTAATATATTATTGGCTTTAATTTTAGCATTTCGGCGAGATATCCAAACACGATGTTGACCGTGAGATTCCCCAACTGATACTCTCATATGCTACGCGCCTAAATGCCGAACAGGCTGTGGTACGCGGCAAAATGTACAAAGACAAGCGACTACAGGTGAGTGTGATTATGCAGTATACCTTTATTATAATTATCAATTATGTATTGTGTATATATATTTGTAGATATCCTGGGCACCCGTGGTGACAACAACCGCAGCAGTTGCAATGGGCGCACCGGCTGATAAGTCAACTGCTTCGTTGCCGCTCGATAAACTGGATAACCCGAAACAATTAATGCAATCAGTTAGTGAGAGCGAGTCGCTGTTAGGCAGCGATATACTGCCGGAGTTGAGATTGGAAGATGAGGAGGAGGACGAGGAATCTGAAGATCGATCCTGGCGTCGTTGATGCAGCGCCCCTTGCTTCCCCTAGTGGTTGGCAAGCTCTATGTGGCTAATATTCGTTAGAAAATCGCTATTGTATTTATATTTGTTGTTATTCTATATCTAAAACTGCACTTAAATTGTGTGCTTGCAAAGTAAACATCGTTACTTATATACAAACAAAACAAAACAAAAAAAAAAAACAAATGTATACACGCTAATATTATGTACAATATTTTTAACTAAAGGCACACAACCGAAACACAACATTTGATAACTGTTTGGCAGCTCTTCTGCTAATCCTAGAGGGAAAATAATCTATAAACATCTCAAATGAAACGCTCTCAATATTACTATCTTGCGAAAATAAGTTATATATATTGTATGATGTATGTATATTGCATTCGATATACTATCTAGATTTAGCTAAGCGCTTATATAGTCCACAATTATCAAGAGCAGTAACAAATCAACAACAAAAATGGAACAGAAACGACAAATACATAACAAAATGCTTTACAAAATGTAACAAATGCATTGATTAAGCATATTATATTAGGTACTCTTTGTATTTAAATACTTTTCCCGCTATCCTAATGTTCAGTTTAAAAAAAAAAAAAAATCAAAAAAAAAAAAAAAAATACTAAACAAAAAAATGGTAAAACAAATCAAAGTTAAAACAACAAAAAACATAGCAACGTGAATACAAGCAAGTTATAGAGAGTATAATAAATAAAGAAAATAGTTTCGTATTTGCTATTAATTTCACATAAAATATTTCATTGTTTTATTTAATTGACTAAAATATCCCTGACTTTTAATATAGAGCTTATCATTTGCAGGCGGTGAAGATTTCCAGGGAGCTTGAATATGCAACGTCAATAGATTTTTACCTCGTGTAGATGTTTTTTTTATTTAACTTCAGAAATTTTTAGATTGCAAAATAAAAAAGAGAGAGAGAGCAACAATGCACTTCTTTTTACTAAAAGAACAGAGAGCAACAATTTCCTTTGCTCTTTTTTTCCCGTGTAAAAAAAATCGACCATCTTAACATTTCAATTCAGGTTATTTTGCAAAAAGTAATATACATACATAGTTGATAGCTCGTTCAGGCCTAATTCATAATAATGTACATTTTTGTTTTCTCGCTTTATTGAAATCATTTCTCGGCTTATGATAGGAAAACAGTTCATACAAATTCCAGAAAGCCATTTCAACGCTTTGATACCCACAATCTGACTAAAAGTTTTAAGCGTTCCTAACTTTTGATTAGAAATATTCTGCATTGAAAAATGTTGGCAAAAGACACCGGCGGCCCCCACTAGCTACAAAACTTTAAATTCTGCCTTACACACCATTTATAAGGAATACAAATTTCAGAAATGTTATTTATTATTATTTTAGTTATATATGTTACTCTTTTTTAACATGATGGTTTTCATTTAAATTATTACATTTTTTAAAGTTTTTATCCCACTCATATGGCAACAGATGATTTTCATAAAAGGATCGAAGGCGTTCAGGCCTAACTTTTACATCCAGTATCATGGCTATGATGTCCCATCTATCCACAGATTCGAAGCCCCCTTTATCTGTCACACATAAAAAGAGACGATATAGACTTATAGGCTGTCCTTCGATTGAAACTTCTGGGAATTTTGCCGAATCCCATTTACTCATTATGTTGTAATAGCCTTTAAGCCATTCAGACTCTTGAAACGGAGCATGCACTTTTCGTATCTTCTCATATCCAGTATCTGGAGTTACAGATTCACAGGTGCGCTCAAATTTAACCTTTGGCAGCTTTCCGATTAATGATTTAACTCGACGCATCACAAACATGTTCTAAGTTCGACCTCCTAGGTGATACATAAACATTAAAAGACTATATAAAAAAACAAGTACCAATCAATATTTATATGCTCACTTTAAACAAATTTAGTGAAAAAGTGCAGTTTATTGTGAAAGAGAATCACAAACACGTTCACATAAGCAGCGATGGACTATTTGCTATTAGAGATTGGCGGATATCTCCGTCGCTGTTATTTGTCACTAGTATTTCAAAGTAATTATCATCACAATGACAAAATATCAAAAGTAACAGCGACAAAATCACTACCAATTATTTTAAAAAAAAACCTTTTTATATTTTATAAGTTAAATGGATTAAAAGCGCCAAACAGATTTTTACATAATACAATATTAAAACATGTGCTTTCGAATACTTTTTGCAATTGCTATATACTTGCCGCCAAGTGATATTTTGTCACTGCCCGATATACTTGTCGCCATGGGATATTTTGTTACTGCCTGATATACTTGTCACCAAGGGATATTTTGTCACTGCCTGATATACTTGTCACCAAGGGATATTTTGTCAACAAGGGATATTCTGTCACTGCCCGATATACTTGTCGCCATGGGATATTTTGTCACTGCCTGGATCGTCAGTGTCTTGTGAGCGACTTTTTTCTAAGGCTGGACTAATCCTCACATATCGCAGAATGCGCTTAAGCGATGAAAAAGTAGAGATGCTACTTTTTTTAAACTCTATTAAGAATTTCTTTAAACATAGCAGATTTAATACTTTAATTATTATTTTTAGAATGGGACATAAAAAGAATCATGGGCTCAGCAGCCGTACAATGTGATTTGAATTTTAAATATTCGTTAAATTTGAATTTGTACTCGTACTCACAGTCACTGATATTTGTCACTGATATTTTTTTGGAACAGTCACTGTTGTCACTGTGACACCAAAATCACCGTAACGGTCATCTCTATTTGCCATCTCTTATCTTATGAATTCCCCGAAATGTTTAATAACCATGACTCACTGTGCATTGAATTATAATCGATAAGGAAGTCGACACTACTATATATATATACTACTACTATATGTATATAAACAATGTCAATCGCTTAAACAATATTATATATGACTTCATTTTACACATTTTCATTGAAATTGCTTTAGAAATTAGAAAACAGTGATCAAAAAACAAATGGAGTGTTCGCCAATTTGATCAGCTGTTGTAGACATCAATAAAAAAAACGTAACTAAATGATTTTCTTTCAAAAGTTGAGTAATGTTTTTTTACAGCTACCCCAAGTGAAATCGAAAGAGTGCTCCAAACAAAACAATTTTGGCTTCTAAAAATTCGAAGTAATTCTAGGATGCTAAAACTGGGCTCGGAATATTCTTTTTGCGGGAAAATGTATTAAAAAGCTATTTTACACACAGCTTAAATTGGAAATTTACTATATTTTTCGTCATAAAAGTCAGCCTCCTTTCCCCGTTTTGTAATTGTAGAAATTTCCCGCATTTTTTGAGACCAAGTCATATTTCTTTGATCGCTCTTTATGTGGGGTAGCTGTATCAAAACATTAGCAAAAGTTGCTACTTATTGCAGTTGTCATTTAAACGATGTAACTAGTCGCAAGCATTGAAACGCTTATGTCAAATTTCAATATTAAAAATATTTTGTAGACAGCAGGGTTTTCTCTGAAAACTCTTCAAATTAAAATTATAACTTTTTGGTTTGCTTTTTTTTTAAATTCAGGAAATTCAGCAATGTAATGCACTAATAAGTTGCACAGCTCAGCTAGCATACAAAACAAAAGTTGCATGCAACTAATTGCATAGTGTAAATTAAGACATCCAAACAGCTGATCGCGACATGGAGCAGATAAAACACGAACCAACAAAAATACAACAAATACATCTTCAACACGAGGAAGACACAAGAAAAACAGAAAAACATAAAACATTTAGGATGCAACTGCCAAAACAAAGACCACATCATGACATTGCAGCGCTCTTCACAGATGCAGATGACTTTTTGCGTATCAGTGCTCCAATGGTTCGATACAGTAAGCTGGAATTTCGGCGTTTGTTACGCCAGAATGGCGTGCAATTGGCATTTACGCCAATGATGATATCCGAATCGATAAACAACAGCGAAAAGGCGAGACAAAATGAGTTTACGACTGGGCCAGATGATCAGCCAGTTATAGCACAGTTTGCGGCTAAGGATGCAATGGAATTCGTAACATCCGCCCAGCTCATTTATCCCTATGTCGATGGTGTCGATTTGAACTGTGGGTGCCCACAAAGTTGGGCCATTGCCAAAGGCTACGGCTGTGGCTTGTTGCGACAGCCGGAGCTGGTGCGCGACGTTGTGCAGTCCTTGCGCCGTAATCTGCCCACGGATTTCAGCGTCTCGGTAAAGATGCGGCTGCTGCAAGGCAGCGAGCAGGAGACGTCGGTGCAGAAGACAATTGAGTTGGCGCAGCAGCTAGAGCACTGTGGTGTCACATTTTTGACATTACATGGTCGCACGGCCGCACAGAAGCATTCCAAGGACACGCTCAATGTGGCGGCCATGGCAGAGGTAACGAAATCGTTGCAAATACCGCTGATTGTCAATGGCAATGTGGAAAGCTTTCAGGATGCCTGCGATTTGCATGAGCAGACTCAAGCGGCAGGCGTTATGGCTGCACGTGGTTTACTTGCCAATCCGGCGCTCTTCAACACTGACTTTCCCTTGGCGGCAACAACTCCAAAAGCCTGCGTGCAGCAATGGCTAGACATTGCCGAGGCGGCTGGCGATCATTTAAATTTCCAGTGCTTCCATCATCATCTCACTTTTATGTGGAGCAGTGAAATGAAACGTGCATTGCGCGTCCAATTCAACAGTCTCGGCAGCAAGTCACAGGTCCTGCAATTCCTTGCCGAGCACTATAATGTGCGGCCAAGTAGCGCTAACTCAACCCAGTCTGATATCTACACAACCTGTACATATAACCACTTCACACCGCCCAAACATGCGAGGCATCTGGCTGCCGCCGCAGAAGAAACATCCTGGGATGCCAGACGCGATGGCAAATTTTTTACTGACTTTAATACGCAGCATTTGGCCAGCAACAAGTTGGAAGACCTTGAGCTGGGTGGTCTATTTGGCGAAGATGAGGACTGATTGGTTGTAATCTAAGAAATGTATGTGTATATATAAATAAGCTTAAAAGTATTTTTGCTGTTTTTTTCCTTGTCAAAACTAAGACTAATATTGCTGTACAAATAACTTAATATTCTTAAATATACATATTAACATTGTATATACTATATAGTATATACTCAACAAACAAAAGTATCTTCACTGATTCCGGACAGACAGACGAACATGGCAATATAATAAAGTCAGACCAAGCAAATTAACAGCTGCAAAGATGAAAAAATAGCTGATTCTTGTGGGAAATATGCAAACAAAATTGCAAAGCAATAGAAAAACATGGTTTAATATAGATATAGCCAGATTTCGGGCCAAGAGTAATGTTCGAATTTTGCTGGCAATCGAACTTTAAAAATAGCTAGCTATAAATTGGCCAAATTGGTTGCCTCGCATTCTGCTACTTTTGTAACTATTATAATCGATAATTGCGCTGACTTTTGTTATCGAAAGTCGGTGCGCCAATTGCTGCACATCCCTAGCTGCAAACAAATGCAAGCAAAACAAAACAAAAGGTGAGGAAAATGCGTCGCCGAGAACTACAAACTATACAACTAAAGCTCTCCGAGCTGAAGGAGTACGAGCAGGCCAAACTGGAGCGTGCCAAGTCACGCAACAAGGTCATATCGCCACGCACGCCCACACCACCCTCCGACAACGAGATACTATTGCTGCCATCGAGCAGCGTGCCAGCTGTGCTGTTAGCCAGCATCGGCAGCAATGCCGTGGCAGAGTCGGAAACAGAGGCGGAAGCGGAAGCAGCGGGCAAAGAGAGTGCGCCATGAAAGAAGAAGAAGACTTAGATGGTAAGTTTTTTTTTTGCATTTATAACTGATGTACACTTTTAATAGTTATCGTGATTGTTGCTGTGATTGTTGTTATTATTATTGCTGTTGCTATTTTGGAAACGCACCGTCTCAAAGCCATCGACGAGTATCTCACGATCCTCGCTCTGCTGGCGCTCATGCAACCATTGCTCCCGCACCGGCACATAACGACGCAATCCCGGCCACTTGCGCCAGCAGCGTCGCTTGTAGATAAGCCATATCAAAGAGACGGCGCAGCCAAAGAGAAAGCAGATGACGAATATGCTAATGCCATGTCCATGTCCATGTAATTGTGTATCCTGCTGCTCCGTTACGCTGACTGCATCAATGATGTTGTGCTGTTCCTTTAGCTTGCCTCGCAGCTTGCTCTGCTCCTGGTTGCATGAGCTTATGGGGACATAGGATGTCATGACATCCCCGGCCAGAGAGTGCACGCGCACGGCACACTCATTGTAGCTGCTATTAAAGCTGGAGATGTGGACATAGTTGGCCTCGGCATGGGCACGTCGCGTTATGCAGCTAAGTTTTGTTTCAGTGGTCTGAGTATTGCGATAATGCAACACATAGTTAACGATAAGACCATTCGGCTGTGCTGGCTCCGCAAAGCGCATGATGTACTCCATGGTTTTGGGCACACGGCAAGCGCTCAGTTCCGGCAACAAGTCCGCATTTAAAGTAAAATTTGTGCGTTCCGTAAGCAGCGTTGCGCTGCTGCAGCCGAGCGCATTGCAAGCCTGCAGCTGCAGCGAGTACATGCGATAACGTTCCAGCTGTCTCAGTTCATAGAGCGTTGTATTGGGCGGCAGTTGCCGCTTCAGCGTTTGATTTTGCTCCGTGTCAGCACAGTTGCTGGACGCATCCAGACTGCAGCGATACAGTTCATTGATTTCGGCATGAAAATGCTGATCATCGTCTACCTCCGCCTGATGCGCACAGCAGTCGTCGTATTTGAAATCCTGCATCGATCGCCAACGCGTAACATCCATATACTGCCAAGGATATGCCGGCTGTCGGCAATAGTCGCGTTCATCGATGTACGCCGCATCGTCCAACAGCTCGTGTACATTTAATATGTAATGATCCAGCTTTTGGCCACCCAAACGCAGCGTCAGCGTCGTGTCTGTCTTCTTGATGACGACCAACATTGGTGACTTCGGTATGTCCAGCAGCGTTTGCACATATATCAAATCACTGCGCGCTTCCTGCTGCACTGCGCCGCCAAAGGTTCGCAAGAGGCAGGCATAACGCGTATGCGGCTCCAGTTGCTCCAATCTAAAGCTGTAGTGGGTGCCGTTCTCTTGCAGCTCATCCACAAAGAGCAACAATCGCTGCCATTTAATGCGCGTACAAATGGGTGCCTGCAGCTCATTGGGTTCTACATACAGCTTGCCAGACGGCACCGTCCTGTAGATCAGCTCCAGCTCTACGCTTGTCTGCGCTTTTGGCCAACTGAGTACCAGTGTGCGATGGCTAAATGTCTGTAAAGAGAATATTCAACGATGTTTAGCTGAATAAGAACTTGAGGTAAATCTATCCTTTAACTACTTTTCCGTAAATCGAACTATAAAATCTGGTTTTGGGTCCAAAAATTCCGTAAAAATGAATGCATGCTAATTTCGGTGACGGAGGTTGACTTTTTTTTCATAATTAACTAAGAAAAGTTAGTTTAACAGTTCTGTATACTTTAACAGAGTAGTAGGGTCTTCTACTCTGTTAGCGTTTACAGCACTGTTAAGGACCTTTTTTTATTGTTTTTATCATCGATTCTTGCAACAAAACCGACCTCCGACAGCGGAAATCGCCTTCTCAATTTAATTTTTTCGAATTTTTTGGTTTCGATTTTAAGAAAAGTAAGTACAGTAGAAGCTCACAAATTAGAACTCTCTGAAATTCGAATCTTCCAGAAATTAGAATTGACGTTTGTAAAACATTACATTAACAACCATTATCAAACTCTATGTTTTATTGCACATAGTTAGAAATACAAGTTCATGTATTGCACTGGATTGTTTAGTTTTGTTTGCTTATTTTTATTAAATAAAATAAAGTAAAAAACAAAATCTATTGTATTTTTTTAAAGTAAGTTTTCTCCATTTTTAATTTACATTCGTTTGCGAGCGTCTACTGTAATCAAAAGTATAGATTTACCGAACTTGAAAACTCTTTAACTACCTGAATGGTAAGCTGAAGCTTGGCAGGGCCGCAAAGGACCTCCTGATCGTTGGCTTGCAGCGAGTCCATCATCTTGTCGTGTATGACACTAGTTTGAAAGTCGATCATGTGCTTGTTGCACAATTTATTGTTGCGATGCATAAACATGCCGCCCGTGACAAACTCGAGTTGGACAGACGGCTCCCAAAGTTCACTCAGCTGCTTATTGTCGTAGAGTATTAAGGCGTAATTACGATTCTCTAGAGGATCGCCGTGTATGCGTCGCAGGTTGCTCAAAAACTTCAGGCTGCTCAGCTGTGAGGAGCTAAAAAGGGGCATACAAAACTTAAAGTAACACACTTTTGCACTGAATTCGAGCTCTGACATACCGAAAGATCTTGAGATGACCACGTATTTCGCGTATGCTGCCGAGACTGCGCTCCAGCTGCAGTTCATTGACTTGATTACGTATTGTAATGATCAGGCTGCTGTTGACAATCTGACAACCACGCAGCTCCTCCGCATCGGCCAGATTGTATATAGCAATCATGCCATCGGCTTGATCCGGCGAACAGACGCTGATGCACGCTTCCTCTGGACCACATCTTACGCAATCTGACTGAGCATTGGCCTTAAAGCCACTGGGACAGAATGCTACGCAGTCCGTATTAGACGTATAGTGGCCATGATATATCACACACTCTTCCCGGCTATAACAGCGTTGATACTGCTCCAGCAGATACCTGCAAATGAACTAACTATGACTAAGTGGTTATCAACAACACGTGGCAGCGCCCACTCACTTGCCAGCCGGACAACGCTTCACGCAGACGCCGGCATTGGTTAGTCCGCGGCAGACCACACAGCCCGCAGCGGTGGCATTGTAGCAGCCACCAAGGCACTCCTCGTGGCAGTGTTGTGAGTTTCTGTGGAGTAACCAAAGTAATGATGAACTTAGTTTGGCAACATTTATTTCAAATTTATTTCTAAAGTATTCAAACCGGTTTTAACCCAAACCGAAATTGTCTGCCCGTAGAATTATTTAAGAAAACTTAATTAAAACCCTGTTGGCCTTAACAGTGCTGTATACGACCTTTAAATTGTTTTATTAGACAAATAGTCAAAAAGTTCGGAAAAGTAGCTTGGACTTACCAGTTTTTTGAATTTTAAGTGCTTTGTTATAACATTTTATATTGGGCATATTACAAGTCTATTAGTAACGTGCGTCAAGTTATCAACGATGGCCAGCAACGAATTTCATACAAGCTTATACCTATTTAATTTTTAATATTTAAGTAATGAAAATTGACATCTTTGTAAAAATAAAGTTGCAGAATTGTTAAGAAAAGATTAAGCTATTGTTTTATTTAGGTTTTGGTTAAATATATATATTATAAATATTACAAAATCTCTCATAAGAAAACTCATTCAAGAAATGCCGGATACACCAGTTTATAGGAAATACTTTTAAAATTACATATTTTTTAACTGCAATTTTGTAGTAACTATAATAAATATGTATATATATTTACCCGAATCCCAAATAAAACAATAGCTTGTTTTTTTTTCTTAACAATTCTGCATACTTCTACTAAAACATTAAAAATAGAATATGTAGGTATAAATGTTATAAAATTCATTGCTGGGTCATCTTTGCTAACTTGACGCACATCTGTTAGTAAAAGTCGCGCTGTTGCTGAAGTGTCGATTGTTATATTTATGTTAAACAGTTGCATGCAAACTAACATTTCTATATTCTGTTAAACAAGAAATCTGCTTTCGATTTCTATGTGATTAAATGTTGACTATAACGTTATCAACACATTAGCATAGTATTTTAGCTGATCAAAACATACCGATCGTAATGCGCTACATTATCATTTTCAAAACGCTGGCACGTAAAATTAGACCAGCAATAGTTTGACTTGCAGCCTTGGCAGACGGCAAGATTTGTGCAGTTGTTGGTTCCGATAACATTGTGATTTTCGCCCGCACTCAAGGTTAGCCTATCCCAATTGATCTGCAATTCAAAAGCTGAGTAGGCACATTAAAAAGGTCAGGAACAGTGCTTACCTTATTCAGTTGGCACAGTTTGTGGCAATTACCAATGTAGACATGACCATGCTGAATAGCCACCAAAGACTTGAATTCCAGCTGAAAAATGGGAGCATAAATGTAGACAGTTTATTTGCAAATATCGTTTAAATTAAAAGTTATATTTTACTATGCTTGCTGAGTGTCTTAAATCTGTAACGCAGTTTAAGCTGTTTTAAGTATACATATGTACATATATGTTGACAAAATTTCATCAAAATCGGATCACAATAGTATCTTATAGAACAATCAATTAAAAAGTATTTTGTTTTTACAGCCATTGCAAGTTTAATTTTACTTTTTACAATCAAATTTCGATCAAATGCGAGCGAATATATCTGTAGATACAGATTATAATAGCTGTCTTCGTTCAGCACACCGAAAATAGCTGTTCTTTCGTGTTTTAATGTTTTACTCAGAGCTTTCATTATGATGATAAAGTCTAAATGATTTTAGATTTCTATGTTATATAAATGAACCAAAAATGTTAAATTTTATCAATTGATCTTAATTGACTGATAAATTATATTATTTCTTATATCTACGCAAAAGATAAATTTGTCTATTTTCATTTGATTGAAAACTATGTTGATAAAACTTTTTCAATATGCTTTAGATCGGTCAAAATTCAATTTTTTTTTCCCCCAGATATAAACAAATGAATAGAAATGACTAAAAAGTTCTGTCTTTCAAACTAATCTTAACAACAATAATTTGAACTCGTGAAAAAAATATAACAAACAACGAAAAATAAGTTTTTGCAATTTTGATTCCAAAGGAAAGAATAATTCAAGTACAACTCTTGCCTGGAGTGCGAATACAGTTTATATTTTGAGCTGTCAACTGCAAGATTCTTACTTGATTTTACATTTTGTATTGGAATTATCCAGAATATCATTGGATCCGCTTACCAGCTGTAGATCTGGCATGCTAGTTATTCCCACTGCATAGTTAAGAAATAGTCGACGGCCGCGTATTACAGTCAAATTGGGAAACATATCCCGAATGTTAACCAAGTTGCGCACTTCCGTGAATATTAGAAAGTCGGTAATCTCGCGAAGTTTTGGAAACTGATACGAGGAGAAATTGCATTTGGAATTGCTGGGTATCAGTGTTATCATAACGTAGCCAATAACCACTGTACAGTTGTCCAATAGATTCATTTTGTTGCACTCGTTGCGTATGTCAATGCTGGTGCATTCCTTGATCTCGTCCAGCGGATTGGGCAGGAAGTTGGATGCCATGGCTAAGGCAAAGATGGCAGCGAGCGCTAGCAACATGTTTCGCATGCGCAGCAACATGTTGCCAAAAGTTCTGAATTGGTGTGTGCTTATAAATGTTGCTGTAGCTGTTGTTGTTGTTGTTGTTGTTGCTGTTGTTGCTGTTGTTGTTGCTGATGTTTACATCGACGTCTTTTCAACATTGCTCAGCTTTTTGATCTTTTATCTGTTTATGTGGAGTATTTTGTACTTATACAGTTAGTTATTGCACTTGCTGTTTCTCCAGCTCTTTATCACTGTTTTGCCTAATTGGCGTTTTTTTTTTTTTTTGTTATTTGCGATCAATCCCCCAGAAATTCCAATTAGCTGCACTTTATGACTTTCTTACGATGATAATTTGCACACACAATCTATAACCGAGAATTTTTTTCACCCCCCTTTTAAGGTTTCTGTTAATTTTTCGTCATTTGCTTTTTGCTTAGTTAACTAAAAATTATACACACACTCATACACACACACAGAGACACGGACACAAAGTTAAAAACAATTGTTGAGGCTTGTCTTAAAAATCACTGCGCCGCATTTTATAATTATTCTGCCTCTTCCAATTAGGGCTGTCACTTATTTCACAGTTAGAGTTGATTTGGATAATTAAGACCTTAATTGGCGAATTTGTACTTTTATTTAAGCCTAATTATTTGGAATATTTTAAAAATAATGCCAGCTAATAACAAAATTTAAAGTTATGTTTATGCTGAATATCAGA
Source organism: Hirtodrosophila cameraria (assembly GCA_949708635.1). Classification (NCBI taxonomy): domain Eukaryota; kingdom Metazoa; phylum Arthropoda; class Insecta; order Diptera; family Drosophilidae; genus Hirtodrosophila; species Hirtodrosophila cameraria. The sequence goes on from OX453090.1 coordinate 45,130,621, forward strand.
TCGAAGTATGCTTTTTGTCTGACGTATTGTTTTAAAAATTGTATACGATTCAAAATTTTTTCTAAAATTTAACTAACACATTTGTATTTGCTGTTTTTCAGAATTAAAAAAAGATATTGTATTAGGTTTGTGAAATGTTCGTCCGTCCGTCTTTGGCTCAAAATATACAAAGTTTAAAAAGAACGCAATTTATAAAAATAATATATATATTAACAAAAAATGACTAAGAAATTTACAATGAATTTAAGTTTTCCCTCACATTTGAATTGTGACTACAATTTTTTTATATTGTATCAAAAACTACTTCATAGCTTTAACGGATCCTGTTTGAATTTATATCATTTCAGCAATGCATTGCTTTTTGGAATCCCACTGAAGGAGATATACACTATGATTGATATCAATCACCAAACAAATATTTATACCAATAATTTGAAAGATGTACAACTTTAGTTGTAGCTTATTAACACACAATAATTAATTCATTTTCTATTTAACTTGTAGACGCTTAAAAACTTGTATAATTATATAATTATTGTACGTTCAGTTAGATTATAAATTAAAGTAAATGATTTTTGTAAATGTTTCTGTTTCGACAAGTTTTTAAGATGCACGCGCGGCGATCTTAACGCCTCGACGACCAATTGCCGACTGGATGGAAACTTCGAAGCCAAAGAGTCTAGTCTGGTTTGTCGTTGAGCCGGGGTCGTAAAGATCTGTTCGAGCCATCAAATTGATTTTTCATTTAATGCTACCCTGAATAACTACACTGTGCTTCGTGGTTGAGGAATGTGCGGGGCCTTTTCTCATATATTATGTTTCGTACGGCATTCAAAGGCAGGCCCCTTAATTAATTTCAAACGTTTGATTTGACGTCGATGTCGATGTCGATAGCGAACAAGTTAATTTGTCGTCTGTGCAGCTGTGTCGATTCTTACATAATGTCATACAAATTGAACATAGGCGTACTATATATATATATCAAATGAGCCCTCAAGGTTGAAATTTCTCTCAGTGCAGTTTTAGCATGTCTTCTTGCAGTCGACCTCCTGCCAAACAACCAGCTGATTCGCCCAGCTCAGCTGGCAGCTGACTCCAATTAGCCACATGGCACCATCACTTTGGGACACACACAACACACAACAGAACACAACACAACACAATCACGGAAATCACGACACAGTATTCACATTCACATGCACTGGAAGCCAATAAGCTATTAACGTTTACGAGCGAGACGAAAAATGAGGCAAAGAGCAACAAATCAAAGATCGCCAAAAAAAAAGAATAAAATAAAATAAAAAACGTTTTTCTGCTGGTCAGAACTTTATATACGCATGTGTTGTATAATTGTTTTGCTTCTTGGTTCGCGTTTCACTCGAAAATGAAGGAGCAGAGCATGGCTTACATTATTATAGTAAAACTTCAGTTAAAATGCTTAATATGTTTCACTGTTTTAAACAGTTGACAGTAATAATTTAATATAAAAACAAGCAAGAAGGCTCTAGTCGGGTGTGCTCGGCTACGAGACTCCCTGCTCCCAACACTTAACTTGTGCAGTGATTGTCACTGTAGTTGCTGCCTGCTGAGACAAGGGAAAATAAATTCGCCAAAAGCTTTGATGTTTCTTACCCGATCGCATCGAAATTTACGTAAACATTGATAAAAGGAATATGTGTACCAAAAATCAAAGCTACATATATCTTTAAAATCGTGGCTGTAGGAGTTTTTAACAAATTGCAGGGATGCGGGGGAATGTATCCGAAATTTTAAATAAACTTGATCTGCGTATGGTATACAGGAACCTACATGCCATGTCGTTTGCTCTTATAGTCTCTGAGATCGACGCGTTTATACAGACGGACGGACGGACGGACGGACAGTCAGACGGACAGTCAGACGGACATGGCTAGTTCGTCTCGGCTTTTGATGTTGATCAAGAATATATATAGTTGGAAATGCCTCCTTCTGTCTGTTACACACATTTGCAGTACTTAATACTTTTTCCAATTTTTAATTGAAAAAGGGGGAACGTCTATTTCAAGTAAGGCAAAAACCGAATACCACAAGTTACATATGTTCTGTACCAAGTTTCATCAACATAAATAGCAGTAAATCTGAAAGATCAGTTAGCAAATAATAAGGCATTTAAAACTTATAAATAGTACAAACAGGACGTTACGTTTTTACCTGCCTTCAAAACTTTGCGGAAGTGAAATTCCTGTAGTTGTTCTCATTTTCACTGTTGAGCAAATTTTGTGATTTGTGTTTGGTTGAAACGCTCTTTCCAATAAAATTGAATTCAATTCATTAGCTCAGCAGAAACTTCGTAAACCGGTCCACTTAATAGAAACTTATTTCCGCAATATTTTGCAGAAAGTGGAAACTGAAACAGGCCTTTGTATGTTTTCAATCTCTTTACCTATTTCGTGATAAAGTCCAAATACTCTCTGTAAATTATTTTTTCAACTACTTTTCATTTCAAATCATTTTCGATTTTTTGTCCCTGTTTTCGAATTAAATAGCAAAAGATAAGTTTGAGTACTTTTCATTGAACTGTCTCAAAAGCAAAACTTTGCTATCCAAATTTTCTATCGATATTCGAAATTCAGAACAGTTTATTATTCCGATTTAGATCAAAACATTCCAAATCGGAATTATTAGCTGGAAACTGGCCTGATTATGTATATTCACCAAATTCTTTGGTGCTGCTGCCCAGATTTTAGAGCCAAGTCAATAAGAAAATTTGGCAAATGTAATGAACAAATGTAATAAAAGTACTTTTGGAAAGCACAGTGAAATTTAAGGAAATTGTCGCATGTTCTTCTGCGACGCATTGTGTACAAAAAGATGATTTTATATTTTGAAGCCTCTACAGTTCGTGTCAAAGTTCAATTAATTCAATTAAAATTATTGTGTGCGTGCATGTATTTTTTTTTTTGTGTATACCAAGAAGCAGATGAACCGAGCGATCAATGTGAATGAACAACATTCTTACGTTTAAAGAACTGAAAAATAGTTTCATTTACTTTTGCAAAATAAGACATAGACCAATATTACATATATACATACATATGTATGTATATTAAAAAAAATAAAAATTACACGCTAAGCTTAGAGTCTATTCCGGTGGCGTATTGTCATGTATCCATTCCTGGAAATAAACCAAGCTCGTGTATACACTAGGTATGCGAAGGCCGCCACAATTGTCCGATCCAAAGGACATAATACCAATCTGTGAGAAGATGCCGTTCTCCTGTATGAATAGCGGCGCTCCACCAAATCCCTGGCACACATCCTTGCCCTCGCCGCCGGCGCACATCCATTGGCCCTCAATCGAATTGGGTGATTCGAGGGCACCCGTTGAGCCATAGTTGCGCAGACAAAGATCCCAGCTAGTCAGTGGTACGTCCAGATGCGACATTTCTGGCTGGCGTATGCTCGATGTGGACATCTTGCCCCAGCCGGCAATTGTTGCTCGCTTGCCTACCACCAAATTGGCGCGTGTCTTCTGCAAACAGATCGGCTGTGTGGCCACTGAAAAATAGACATAATAAAGATTCATTTTGTTTTTGTTTTAAATCGGAACAACATTGCTGCATATATCGCCTATATCGTTCAAGCTCACATTCTTTCTACTTGGTTGAAAAAGATATCAGATACAACATTGTTGCAAGCAACGCCCGCCCCATTAATCAAAATAAAGCCATAAAATCACCAACAAACAAGCTGGTCAGCAATTTCAGGTAACGCCTCCGAGATATGGCAGCGCGGTCTTGTCTTATATATTATGCGAAGCTAAGGTGTTGTTTACCCGTTTCTGGCATCTCGATCCTGCCCACCGAGGAGTCTTCATTGATAATTATGCTTATTTTTTTTTATTTTTATGCACAATATGCCGCCATAAAAATCAATTTAAGATCATATGCCTTTGATAAGATGATCTGAACTCATAATTTTCATTCGACTCGCAGCTGCATCAAAAACGTATTTGAACCAATTCGAATATTAGCATACTTGAATCATTTTAGGTTTTTCAAATTGTAATAAATTCATAATTTGTCATCAATTGATATGTAGACACATGAAAAATACTTAATTCGCGACAAAATCAAAAACGATTCGGAGTTAAAGATATGTTTAGTAGAGATCGATACGAAAACCTGAAGAATGCGGTATTCGAATTGGGAAAACATTTAAAAGACCGGGCGGATCCGGGAAACTTGGCTTTGCCGAATAATTCTCTCGATTCCCGATAAATTCTACGTATTTTTGTCTTAAATAGTACCTATGCAAATAGTTTGTTTTTCGCATTGTAGCTTACATATACATCCAAGATTTTGATAAACTTAAAAAAAACAAGTAAGAATACTCTAGTCGAGTGTGCCCGACTACGAGACTCCCTGCTCCCAACTTGCATTTCAAGCAGTAAACTGCTTGTCAAACTGTTGTTGCTGCCAGCTGAGACGGGCGTAACACAAGCAAGCAGTGCACTTAACTCGTAATCTGCTTGTCAAACTGTTGTTGATGCCAGCTGAGACGGGCGTAATAGATTCTTCTATAACTTTGCTGCTATTTATCGTGTTGAAATTTACACATCCGAAAGACATTGATTAAACATACATGTGTACCAAAAATTAAAGCTTTACCTTTAAAATTGTGGCTGTGGGAGTCTTTTGCGATTTGCGGGGGTGCGGGGGGTGCATCCGAAATTTGAAATAAACTTGATCTGCGTATGGTATACAGGAACCTTCATGCCAAGTTTGGTGTCTCTAGCTCTTATAGTCTCTGAGATCGACGCGTTCATACAGACGGACAGACGGACAGACAGACGGACATGGCTAGTTCGTCTCGGCTGTTGATCCTGATCAAGAATATATACAGTTTATATAGTCGGAAATGCCTCCTTCTGTCTGTTACACACATTTGCAGTACTTTATAACTCCCTTTTTCCCATTTTTAATGGGAACAGGGAGTAAAAAATAAAAATAGGAAGTTTTAAAACAAATTTAATCAAATTTTGCATGTTTTATGTATTATTTCGGGTGAGATTCGGGCCCCGAGTGATATTTTTAAAAATCCCGGGACGCTCGGGATAGAAAAAGAAAAAAATCTTTTCAAGAAGGGCGAGTTCGGGAACGATTTTCTATACCAATTCCAACTCTAAAGTATAATGTGTCATGTTGTAACTTTCATTTTTAAATGATGCGAATGAACAGAATACTGAGCCCACTTTTTTGGTGTAATAACCGTGTCAAAAGTAAACATATGTATATAGTATATACCCAATATCTTGTATTACAATCTAGCCTTATTTCCAAATCAATTCAAATTCAAAGTCCAAGCCCATTGAACTGTAGCTAAAATCGAAAACAGATTTTCAGTGGCCATTGACCGAGCGATCTGCGTTTAACTCATTATTTGCTACACTAAGCACACACCACAGCCCAATGCTGGCCAATTAAGTTAACCCCCAAGCCCCCGTTGGAATGGGTGATGGAAAATGGAGCCCTAACCTTAAATTAGCGACATGCAATGTGAGTGTGGAGCTGTTGACATTTTTGAACTTGGGCCGAGTGCGAGTCAAAAAAATAAAATATAATATCATAGAGCAAAACGATTTTTAATTAACGTTGACACTGCGAAGCGTAACCCGCCTCGCAATGCCTGCGACAACCCCGTCCATATAGTCTGTGATAGTCACTCGATGCTTACCCGAGTAGTTGAGCGGCGTTTTGAGAACCAGCAGTGCAATGTCATGATGATATTGGCCTTGCTTGTAGTCTGGATGCACAATCACATGGCTGATGGCATGATTCACAGAGCGCGGTGCACAGAAGCCGGTGCTGGCGCAGTCCGGATCACTGGAGGTATCATACTCGCCAACACGCACCGATGAGCTGCAAGCGAAAGTCCAGATGCACTCAGATAGCAACCAAAATGAACGAACATAAAACTAAAGTTTGCTACTTACAGCCGATGGCCATCGGCCTTGGCCAAAGCGCAATGGGCAGCAGTTAGGATAACACGTCGGGCAATGATTGAGCCTGCACAGGGATACGCAAAAGCGCCCGTATTGACATCTGCAATAGAACATGTCCTTAAGACGTCCATTTCGAATGCTTCAATCTACTTACGCTTGAAACCCACGCGTGCCACAAATGGATAAGAGCCGAGTCCCTTGTAAAAGTGGCCTTGCACCAACGATTTGCCGCACACCTGATTCTTCTCCAGCGGACTGCTCGGGCAGCACACATAGGGCATCTCCTCGCCACCGCCGCAGTACAGCGACTTGTCACCGTAAAAACAATTCTTGGCCACCTCATAGATCATTGCCGTACAGTCGTGCAGCGGTGTACATTCAGTGCCAAAGGAGCACTCCGTGGCAGTGCCCTGACTACCGGTGTAGGATCGGGCAGCCATCGAATGACTGCCACTCGCATTGCCACTCGACATTCCAGCATAGGTCGGTGGAATTATTAGTTTTTCTGTGTAATTGACATAAATAATAAATACATCATTAAACGTAGACTGTACACTTGGAAGCTTTATATGGATTTGAAAATATTTGTGATAAATAAAACTCTATTCAAGATGCTTTACTTTGAAAACCATTTGTGTTTAGGTTTACCTCCATTTAAGATACTTTTCTTTTCAAACAATTTGTGCTTAATTTTATCGAGCTAAAATTAGATGATGTAGTGCAATATTTTTAACTAATTAGGATCGATCTTTTTCATGGTATGCCTAAATTTGTTAACTCATTTGAACTGATTTAAAAGTTTGTTAAACCTGAACTTTGTTTTGAACAAAACACTTGTAAATTAAGTATTGAAAGTGCACTGCTTGAAAATCTGTTTTTTTTTAACTGCTACATTTTTTCTTACTTTGTCCATTGTAGGATTTACATATGAAGCATACTGTATATAAAATAATTCAGGCCTGTTCCAGAATACAAATTTCCTTATTGCTGTTCATCTTGTGAATTAAATGACAACTTAATGCCTTGATCAAATGAAAGTGAATTCAATCCGAAAGAACTTACCAAAAGTGAAAATGGAAAAGTTTACCGGAACAGGCCTGAATATCTTTTTTTAAAATATTATTATTATATTTGATTTAAAACAAAACTTTAAAAAAAAGTACTTTAAAATTGCTTTTTTAGAACACTTAAGAAAAACTTCTTCGTTGTATTGTCCAAGACTTGTTAAAATCAACGTACCAAATTCACCGGCTTCAGATCGGATGCACGCAATAATATTGCATATTATGATAAATACATAAAATGATCGCATTATTGTTAATATACAGAAAATAACAGTTGCTCGTTTTATTTAAATGATTATAGCAAAAAGCGCTACAAATAGAACGATTTTAACTCCTGGCTACAGTTGCAGTTCAATTAATTCCGAACCGTGCACGCTCACAAAACTTTTTCGACTAAACGATGCTACGTTGGACCTGGCCTAATAAAGATCGCGCCGCTAAATGAAAAACGAAATTTTATGGCCAAGTGGGTAAGTGCTACTGTTAGTGGCCTCTGGTTATTAACTGATTTTTATGAGGGTTTGGTCTCGATTCGCGAACATTTTTCAGTCTGTCGTTTTGTTTGTTTATTTGTATAACGAATACAAGTACATAGTTTATATGTACTTTCGACACCCAGACAAATGCTGATGAGTCGCTTTATGTGTTTCATTTGTGATGATATGTGGTTCATAGAGTCATTAGTTAGTTAGATGGTTTTTGGATTGGATTGCACTTTTTGTAGTTTTATGCCTACCACACACATTACAGAATTGTGGTTGATCATTTAATATGTATTGTATATGAGTATACAGTTACTTGCACTTTATTTATAGTTGAAAATAATTGTAACAGGAAAAAATTAAATGTTCAATGATATAAATTAAAACAAGTAAGAACGTTGCAGTCGGATGGACCCGACTGCGATATACTCTTTTTTTCTCCTCTTTGCGGAGCCAGAAGTGGGCGTGGCAATTATATTTTTGCTCAAATCTTTCAAGTTTTGCCATCAATTTAAGTTTGTTTGGACCCGTTCTACAAGTTTGGGAGAAACAAATTTTGGTCGATTGCAAGGGCGGGGGTGGGCGTGGCAAAATTATTTTTATCCAATCTATTTAATAGGACAATAGAATTCAACCTGCAAAATTTGGGAACTCTAGCTAAAGGGGTGGGGGAGATACAGACTTTGCTTATTTGTGGGGGCGGAGGTGCGCGTGGCCGAATTTTTTTTTGTCAGATCAATCAAGAATGTGATAAGTAGCCCTTGTGCCAAATTTGGTTACTCTAGCTATAAAACTGTGGAAGATATAGCTTTTTGCGGTTTGTAGGGGAAGGGGTGGGGGTGGGGGGGAAATCTTGACACTTTGTCTGCATATGGTATATACCAACATGTATACCAAGTTTGGCTGCTCTAGCTTCAAAACTGTGGAAAAAACCTGCGTTCATACAGTCGGACAGACGGACGGACGGACATTTCACAAACCCAATATACTCTTTTTTCCTTTTTTTTTCAAAAAAGTTAAAAAAAGAGTATAATTAAAAATAGTATTAAAATGAATAAAATATTAGAATAATAATGATAAAAACTAGGAAAAAATTTATTAAATATTCTGGTTTCATTTTTTATTTCCGAGAACTTTTCGTTACGAATCATTTTTAAAGACAACTTCGAATACTTATAGTTCCACTATCTCAAAAACAAAACGGAATTCATTCGAAATTTAAAACAGCTTATAAATAAAACCAATTCCGAATGTTTTGATCGTAATCAGAAATGTGAACTGGCATGATTTTAAAAAGGTGGAACAGAATTGAAGGCCTTACAAAATGCTGAAACTCTGGTGTTAAAAAGCATATTTAACTTAAGTTAAATGAATTTGAAATTAAACAAAGTTCTGCAAAATATTTTTTAAAGCATATTATAGATTATTATAGATCCAGAATCAAACTATAAATAAGTCAAATTTATATAAAATTTCTTAAACTGCATATACTAATCTATTGTGAATATTATTACGATTGTAGCGCACATTGGAATTCCAGTTAGCCGAAACTTTCTTTAGGTCGCCAGCGCGCTGTTATTAAGCTTCATTTACCTTAATTTTTTTTCTAAATTTTTATTGTGAATATAATAAAATATTTTGAATGAGATCATTTTGATTTGATAAGCGACCGACTGACCAGAGCGCTGGTTCCACTTTTTTAAGCATGAAAATGAACGCGACAAACGCACATTAAAATGTTTTATTACACACATGCATGCATACATACGTACATACGTACATACGTAAGTATATACATACATACTCGTCTGTTAGCTTGTGTCGTTAGCTTGTACTAAGCTAATTAATTTTTTTTTTTTTTTTAGTTGTACTTAATGGTAAGTTTTACTTTCATTGCGTTTAACGACACTTAACGCACATAAAATACAAAATACATAAAAAAAACTAAAACTAAAACAATTGCTGGAAATGATTTACTCTCCATTTCACTTAACATTGTCAATAAGATTAAAAATGCACAACATTATCAGTTAGCTTCATCGTTGCTGTCCTCTTTGATTGCAAGATTCTGCTCCGTTTCTCCATTCCCGCCACTCAGATAGGTCAATGCATTGCGCACTATGTCCTCATAGTTATCACAGCGTACTGATAAGCTGGACACGATGCTTGATAGGCTAGCACTGGATACGCTCGGATTGTTCTCTATGGAGATGCTGCTATTCTCCTCGGATAACTGCAGCAGTTGCTCGCGCTGCTGATGAAGTGCATCAAATACGTATGTGTAGAGAGTGCTACCCTCGACCGGAGCATTCAGCGGCGTTGGATAGTTTTGCATCACCTGACGAAATGTCTCGTAGCGATCGCGTAATAGTATGTCCACATCCTCGCTGGATATCTCCTCGGCATGCCAATGATGCATCATCTCATACATAATAACGCGATTGGTAATGGTAAAGTCAGGCATTAGGCTTGCTTCCACACCCTGATTGGGACACATTTCGATGGCTCGGTATCAATTTATTTATAATATAACGTTGATATAGTCGGACAATGAATGCAATAGCGTTGCAGCTACGGTCAATAAACTGTTGTTTTTTGTTTCTTTTATGAAATACGAAATAAAAACTTTAATTTAAAACGCGCAAATAATTTTTAATAAATGTACTGACTAACTTAGCACACAAAATAAAGTAGGGCAGCTTTGTACAATTATTGCATTATTTTGAAAACGTACAAAAACAAAGCCAACTAAGCGTTCAACAAAGCTAACATTCAATTGACAATATACATATGTATGTCAATACATATTATATGTACATACAAACTCCTATGTATGGACAATGATACAATGCAATTAAGAAATGCGGAAGTATAACTACTAGTAATCAGTACTGTGCTTTTAAAACAGTACTTTAATTTACTGGAAATTATTATAGATCTTATCTAGCTGATAATACGCTGGCACATTGCAAACTTCAATTCAGCAGCGAATTTTGTTATAAGAAGAAAAGAATAAATAAAACAGTGTTGGGCAACGCAAAGTTGATTTTTCACTGAAATTTGAAATAAACTTGATCTGGTATAAAGGAACCTTCATGCGAAGTAGGTAGCACAAAATTAAGCGAATATGTTGTATTTAAGGCAGTTATAAAGCGAGGCAACCGTTTTCCTCAGCCTATTTATATACTAGTAAGCAGATTATAAATAATTATTTATACTTTTATGCTTGCCATACTGTTTGATAATGAAACCATATTTCTTTATTATCAGGTTCCCACGCTGTATTATTCACTCATGTATTATTGTTATTCAAAATGTGCTTACCGTTTTACATACATGTTCGTTTATGTACCTTTTTTGCTAAAGCTTTCAGATGTACCATAAAAACGAAGTACAGTTAACAGCTAAATGGCATTTTACTATTTTAATGGCCCATAATTGCGCCTAAATTGCCAGAAAATTGTCGAAATACAGAAATTGAAAAGCGTGTCTAGTTTTTTTTTTTTTGGGTGGTTGTTTTTTTGTTTTATTGAAATACAAAATGCTGTCAAATGTGTAAGTTCTTACATATGAATATAGTGGTAATAATAAACTTTAATCAATTTTAACATAAAAAATTTAATACGCGCATGGGTAGTTTTCAAAAAGCATAATGGTGTTCATAAATAACTAAAAGAAACACAAAAAAGGATGAAAAAAATGTGAAAAAAAAATGTGAAATAAAAAATAACCAATTTTAATTGAACGGAAATGTAGAAATGTGTTTAAACATTTAAAAAGACTGTAATGGGACAATGATCGCTGCCCATGCAATGACTCCGCATCACATTGTCCACAATGCGTGAGACAAAGCGCTCAGAGACAATGCAGTAATCCAAACGCCAGCCAACGTTGCGGGCACGCGCATTGGCCATATAAGTCCAGAAGGTATAAGCGAGTGTGCGCTCCGGATACAAGTGTCTGAAGGTATCCACAAAGCCGAGGCCTAACAACTCAGTCATTTTTTCACGCTCCTCCTTGGTGAAGCCAGCGTTGCGTGTGTTCGTCTTCGGATTAAACAAATCAATCTCCGAATGCGAAACATTCATGTCGCCACAGATGACAACTGGCTTCAGTGCATCCAATTTTTTTACATAGGCCTGGAATAGCTTCTCCCAGCGCATACGCATCTCCAAGTTGACCAGTTTGCGTCCCGAATTCGGCACATACACATTAATCAAATAGAATTTCTCATACTCAGCGGTTATCATGCGGCCAACATCATCAAACTCTTCGTTCCCAATGCCATACTCCACATTTATGGGCATTATTTTGCTGTATACAGCTACGCCCGCATAGCCACCTGGCATGCACAGCCAGTACGGATGATATCCGGTCAAACGCGTCACCTCATCAGGCAACATTTCGGTGGAACATTTTGTTTCCTGCAAGTAAGTAACATGTATTAAATTAACATCATATAGGATCGGTTGTAAAGCATCAGTAATACTGAATAAGTGTTATATTTACGATTAAAGCTATAACTTTTAACTCGCTATATTTGAAGTCATATCAGACAACATTGGAATAAACCGTTTATAATGTTTGTAGTGTCTTAAGATAATTGTTTTCTTAAGTTTCTTTAAAAACTTGTAAGAAAACAAGGAAGAAAAGTCATCTTTGGCGTGCCGAACGAAAGGCATGCAAAGTACACGATATAGAGACTCTCTCTCTCTTAACCGTGTGCAAAGTACAGCGCTTGATATTCCTATCCCTGTCGCACGCACACTTTTTTTCTAAAAAAAAAAAAAAATGTTCTAAAAATTGGCGTGCAGTTATAAATGAATTTTGCATATACACTTTTTAAAATGAGTTTGAAATTGATCGGATGATTTGCAGTTTTCCGTGAATTTGCGACATTTCCCAACCTCAGCATAAGACGAAACTACTGTGAAAAATGCAGCCTTTGAGCTCTTATGGTTAGGGCTGTGCGACTGTTGTAAATCAGTCAATCAGTCAGGTGGAACACTTTTATACATATAAATAGATAGTATTCCTATCGGGCCGGTTCTGACATTTGCACCGCTTGCAGCAAAAAGAAGCATCTGAGCCGAGCTTTAAAATTGAGAAACTAGTTCGCATATAAACAGGGAGTTATAAAGTACTGCAAATGTATATAACAGGCAAAAGGAGACATTTCCGAATATATAAACTATATATATTCTTGATCAGCAATAACTGCCGAGTCGATATAGCCATGTCCGTCTGTCTGTATGAACACACAGATCTCGGAGACTACAAGAGACTACAATCAAGTTTTTTTTTTCAAATTTCGGATGCACCCTCCCGCATCCCCGCAAATCGAAAAACACAACTTTGAAGATATATCTTTGATTTTTTGTACACATATATGTTGTATCAATGTTGATCAGCTGCGTAAATTTCATTACCATCGGATAACCAACACCAAAGTTATGAAAGAATCCATTACCCCCGTCTCAGCAGGCAGAAACAACAGTTTTACAGGCAGTGGAAAAGTTAAGTTGCTTGCTTGCTTTGCCGCTGAACTGCTTGAAGTGCAGGTTATCTCGTAATCGGGCTCACTCGACTAGAGTATTCTTACTTGTTTCTATTAGATAAACCGCATTTAGACAATGAAGTTTACGTCATGAATTTTCTTCGTGCAGTAGGATGAAGTGTAGTGGTGTAAGAAGTAAGAAGTCGAAACCACATTGTCTAAATTCAGTCTTAGTATACATTTAAAAATTGTACCTGCAAACAAAATATGTCCGGCTCTTCAAATTCCACAAACTTGAGTCCATCCTTCTTTAACCAGGCGCGCAGACCAGCCACATTCCAGCTGGAAATTTTTAAATTGAACTCCTTGATTGTTGGCGGCGCAAAAAGAGTTTTATGATAACTGGTAGCAGTCTCAAGCTCGGGCTTCTCCTTTATGGCTTTTGGCTTTTTGGCCTTGGACGCTGGAAAACAAAAGTTGAGCACATTTTGCAAACTTTTTAACAACGTACTTTTTGGGCCGTCTGTCTCATCGTCTGCAACGGCAACAACATTCTCTTCAGTTCCAGCAGCTTGCCGTTTGCGACCGCGTGCTGTAAAGGATTAAACCAAAATTAAATAACTTTAAGCAATATACTTTTATTTTATGCCTACCGGTCTTGCTCTCTGACGCTTTAGCGTCTGGATCCTCATTTTGTTGGTCGTTCACTTGCTTCTTTGTACGTTTCTTACTGGTTGCTGGGAGCTCAGCAGGCGCAGCAAGGACAGGCTGCTCTGGCTCTTCCTTGGCTGCATTCCTGCCGCGTCTCTTGACTGGGACTGGAGCTACAATGTTCTCATTATTGCTCTTTGCTTGCTTGACACGTTTCTTCTTGTCCGCTGTCAAGGGTTCTGACTGAGGTTCTGGCTCGGGATCATCCTCTGCCTCCATGATCTCGGTTATTTCTGTGTCCGCCAGACGCTTAGTTGCGCGTCCGCGCTTAGCTGCTGTTGTTGCTGCTGCATCTTTTGTTTTTAGCTCGGCCTTTACGGCCTTGCCCTTGACTTCTGTCTCAGGCACCTCCTTTTTGGCACGTCCTTTTGCAGGCTCTAGCTGCTTAGCTGCTTCACTGGACTCCATTTGTTCTGTCTCTTTCTTTTTGCGCCCGCGCGCTTTCGACTCCGTTGCCTTGAGCTGCACGGCATCAAGACCAACGGACTGGGATGTTTTCTCTATTTGTCCATTCTCAATATTTGCCAGGTCTTCGGCTGCTGGAGTTTTCTCCTTTTTGGTGCGTAGCTTTGTGGCTTTGGGTTTAGTTGATGTCGCTTCACTCACCTCTGTTGGTACCTTTTTGGCGCCCCTCTTTGGCTTAGCCGGTTCAGTTGAAGCCTGTGACTCCTCTGCAGTTGGCGTTGGCTTCCTTTTGCTTCGCGCCGAAGTCTTTCTAACAGCAACTTCTACCGCAGCTGCATCCATTGCGAAGTTCACTTCTCCAACTGCAGTTGCATCTGTTGCCGTTTTCTTGCCGCGTGCTTTGATTTGGCTTGGCTGTTTGATAGTATCCTCAGCAGCGACCTCATCGCTGTCCTTAGTTGCATTTGAATTCGAAGACGAAGCATCATTGCCATTTGTAGCTGGCAACTCGGCCGTTGCTTTTTTTTTTTGTACTTTAGCGCGTGGCATTTTTTATGATTTATTTCTGTATGTGTAATGTAGTGTTATGCTAATGTGTACAGACGTATGTGATGAACATCAATTTCTTTTATTAGCCTTGTTTTTAGTTTTTGCAAACCTTTTTTTTCAATGACGGCAGAAAACAACAATCAACCAAGCAGCTCTGCGCGGGCAATAGCAATGCCGTCACAAGCCGGCTTTTTTTGTTAGCCCGCGTTAAGTTGGTTGTAAAACCACCGATAGTTATCGAAATCGATAATTTTGGATATTCGTCATAATTTTCTCGTTGCAATGAAATGCATGCAACTTTTGGTTGCAAGTTTGTTGTACATTGTATCGGCACAACTTAAATTGGCTTTTTATTATATTTTCCGTCTTAAAGCAAAGTCTCCGATCCCATTTTCGACATCCTAGAATTTTCCCGCATTTTTGAGCCCAAAAACAGATTTTTTGGATCGTTCCTCACGTCGGATAGCGATATCGAAACAATACCAAATTAATTTTAACATTCAAGATTTTACTTAGGAGCTTGTATAATCGATACAAAAAACATACTTGCAACGAGGTGCATACCATCGATATAAATATTACTACGCCCATCTTTAATTAATTATCTAGTTAGCAGCGATGCCTTCCCGCCATTTTTTTCTTGCAGGTGCTGCATAATGATGAATAATTTTAAAGTCGTATCTGATAAATCTTGACGATTTCATAAAATAAATGTGACTTGCATACCGTACACACTCCTGTCGTGTACACTCTAGATATCGAAAGTGAAAGCACCAATCGATAAGTACAAGCAAAAGCGAGAATATCGGCTGTGTCATCGATTGTTGGTTCCTACACTACCCGCTGCATCTTTTATTTAAGTTTTTTGCTTTGAGGAATACATTTTGCGACAGCTGTTAGCTTGTTCAGTGTAATGAGCACATAAATAAAACAGTGCCAAGCAGCAGGACAGGATAGTCGAAATATTCAGCACATCATTTGAACATACAGGTCGTATCAGTGAATTATCGATACCAAAATCACAATTCGCAAAAATGCCAAGTGAAATAATTACGCTGCAGCTGGGCCAATGCGGCAACCAAAGTGCGTATATCAACTGAATTCGGTTTTCGAAACTTACATTTTCTATTCACAGTTGGCTTTGAGTTTTGGAAGCGGCTGTGCATGGAACATGGCATCTCGCCGAATGGCGTGCTGGAGGATTTTGCAACGGAAGGCTTCGATCGTAAGGATGTGTTCTTCTATCAAGCGGATGATGACCATTATATACCACGTGCAGTGTTGCTGGATTTGGAGCCGCGTGTTATAAATACCATTATGACATCGGCTTATTCAAAGGTTAGTTGAAAGCTTATCATCATAATCATAATTTAAGCTTTATTTTGCCACTTAGCTGTACAATCCAGAAAATGTTTACCTGTCCAAACATGGCGGTGGTGCGGGCAACAACTGGGCATCTGGCTATAGCCAGGGCGACAAATTACAGGAGGAAATCTTTGATATCATTGATCGCGAGGCGGATGGCAGCGATTCGCTGGAGGGATTTGTTCTTTGTCATTCAATTGCTGGCGGCACTGGCTCCGGCATGGGCTCATTTTTAATGGAACGCCTTGCTGATCGTTATCCCAAGAAGCTTATTCAAACGTTTAGCGTGTTTCCCAATCAGGACGAGATTAGCGATGTCGTTGTGCAACCGTATAACTCAATGCTAACGCTGCGTCGCCTAATCACCGCTGCGGACAGCGTCGTCGTCTTAGACAACACTGCTTTGAATCGCATTGCTTGTGATCGCTTGCACATACAAAATCCAACTTTTACACAGATCAATACACTTGTCTCGACTATCATGAGCGTGAGCACAACAACGCTGCGGTATCCATCTTATATGAACAATAATCTCATTGGCCTGACGGCACCATTAATACCAACGCCTCAGCTGCACTTCCTCATGACTGGTTATACACCGCTGACCAGTGATGCTAATCTCACAAATCACGTAAGTTGCAACTTAATTTCTTAAACTTATTAACTTAGCTTAGATATAGACTATACAAAAACTTAAAAACACTGAGTTACAGGTTCAACATATACATATTTTTTATTTTTGTATATTCTAATTTAAAAAAAAAAAAAAGAGTATATTGTGAAATGTCCGTCCGTCTATATGAACGCAGGTTTTTTCCACAGTTTTGAAGCTAGAGCAACCAAACTTGGTATACATGTCGGTATATACCATAGGCAGGCAAAGTGTCAAGATCAAGCTTTATCTTTAAAATTGTGGCTGTGGGAGTTTTTTTGCGATTTGCAGGGGTGCGGGGGAATGTATCCGAAATTTTAAATAAACTTGATCTGCGTATGGTATACAGGAACCTGCAAGCCAAGGTTGGTGTCTTTAGCTCTTATAGTCTCCGAGATCCGTGTGTTCATACGGACAGACAGAAGAACTTGGCTAGTTCGTCTCGGCTGGTGATCCTGATCAAGAATACATATAGTTAGTCGGAAATGCCTCCATCTGTCTGTTACACACATTTGCAGTACTTTATAACTCCCTTTTTCCCATTTTTAATGGGAACAGGGAGTAAAAACATATAAGATAACATTCATAAAATATTTAGAATTCTTCCAAATGAGAGCATTTAAGTCTTAAATTAAAACTCCATGTTAAATGGTGTGCATTTTTAGAACAGAAGAACCATCTTTTAGGAATAGTTTTTAGTTTATGAACAAAAAACTCATAACGTTCTCTCTTAACTTAAGGGACTTAAAAAAGTGGTATTACATCGGAATAATTTGACCGATACTTAATACTTAAAGTCATGTTGTATAAAGTATACATGCATTTCAAATTTTGTGATACAAATTTTAATAATAAATTTAGTTTTTATTTTCAACTTTTAAAATAAAAATTGAATAATAAGTCTTATTTTCGATTTTTGAAATGTTTAATTTTAACCTTATTCACTATCTTCGCATCAGGCCGTCAACGTGCGCAAGACAACCGTACTGGATGTGATGCGCCGCCTGTTGCAACCAAAGAATATGATGGTTTCCACGGGACCCGACAAAACAAATCATCATTGCTACATATCCATACTGAATATCATACAAGGCGAGGTGGATCCCACACAGGTGCACAAATCGCTACAGCGCATACGGGAGCGTAAAATGGCACAGTTTATACCATGGGGTCCAACTTCAATACAGGTAGCACTGTCGCGTTCCTCACCCTATGTCCAGAGCAGTCATCGTGTCTCTGGCTTAATGTTAGCCAATCATACTAGCATTTGTTCGCTGTTTGAGCGCACCTTGAACCAATATGACAAGCTGCGCAAGCGTGGCGCTTTTCTGGATCAGTTTCGTCGCGAGGACATCTTTAAGGATGACTTAATTGAATTGGATGAGTCCCGTGAGACTGTGGATTGCCTTATACAGGAGTATGAGGCAGCCACACGCAGCGACTACTTGCAGTTTTCGGCCAACAAGCGTGATGCTAAAACTGACGGAGCTGGCGATACCAAATCTGAAGAAGCCTAACCTTTGACTCAACAACTTTAATATTACAAAAAAAAAGCCATTAACACTTGTGCCATATGGTCAAGAAATAATGTTAATTGTATTACTCGAATATTCACATGTGTGTGATTATATTTTAATGATTGACACGCAAGGATTACAAATCCTTTTAAGTATTTATGCGCCATAAATTGTTACTTATGTGCAGAATTCCTGTTTTCAACAGTACAGAGACAATGTTTATATTTGCACACTTTTCTCTTTTTGTGCTAATAAAAATGACTGCAAATACATAATCCAACTTCTTTAAATATATCAATTTTCTTATGCGCTTGAGATGTCTCGAACCAAGGTGGATTTATATAAAGGTCATGTATTCCGATTTGGTGCGCTCCTTAAATATTCAGAGAGCAACCATGGTGAATTTATCCTAAATTCACCTCGAGCGAGAGAGTCAGTTTAAAAGGAGATAGCGAATAATTTTCTTTAATCTTCGTTTTGCTTGTGTTTGAGCTGCAAAAAAAATGAATTTTCGGATAAAAATACAAACACATAATTAAATTAAGTTTTTTTTAAACATAAGCTAAAGCAATATTTTTAATTGTCTAAAAAAATTTTGGAATTTGACGAAGACACATACCCTTGCAGAAAAGTTTTGCATAAGAAAACTTAATTTTCAACAGAAATTGAATTGATATAGTCATCTGATTTTAATAGAATTTTGTCCACATGTATAAAATGTTCTTAAACTTAAGTTAAGTTAAGTTAAGTGAAATTGTGTGAGTTATATTAAAAAACATAAAAGTTGTTCAGACAAAAACTTATTTTTCAACCAAACGTTCTAATAGCTGCTATTTGTTATAGAAGTCTGATCTAGCCGATTCTGAGCTATGTACCTGGCTATATCGACTCGTCTGTGACTTAGTATGTTCTTGTCATGCTGAAGAAATGTAATCAAAATCGGGCAACTATGTCTTATAGCTGTAGTAGGAAAATAAAATCTTTCGAAAATTAAGTTTTTATTTGAACAACTTTTCTGCGAGGATAATTATTATTTTTGCTCAAATTTGTGGTAAAATCGATATGCGAAACGTCGATTTATTTTGAATTTGATTGGTGTATCAGTGTCTCGATAAATTGTGGTGGCTGGCCGATAACTTGTGTAATTAATATTTGACATCAAAGGCTGTATATTGATCAATAGTTGTCAAATATATACCAAATACAGTTTGTATGTTTGTTTCCTGACAAATTGATTGGTGCCAAATGCAAATACAAATGCAGCTGCAATGGGCCTAGAAAATGGACAAAAATCACAAATCTCAACGATAGCCGTGGTCGACTTGGAGACATCGAACCTGCCTGCGTTTAACAATAATCGTGTTGGCATCACGGAGATTTGCATTTACGCCTTCGATCCTGTGATTTTAAATGACAACTATGTGTCAGAGATACCACAACCAGCTGACGAGTGGACGCCAACATCGCCCAACAAGCTGCCATTACCGCCGAGAGTGATGCACAAGCTCAATTTACTTTTCCGGCCATCGATGGCAATACATCCAGGTGCTGAAGAGATTACGGGTGAGCCATGACTAATGCAATAAAGAATTTGATTTATAAACTATGACTTACCCCAGGCTTAAACAACTATCTTCTGGAACGCGAATCCCAGCTGGACGAGAATGCGGCGCAAATGATAACGAGATTCTTTGAACATTTGCCTGCACCGGTTTGCCTGGTTGCCCATAATGGCTGGGGCTTTGATTTTCCGATATTAAAACAGGCATTTGATAAGTTAAATCAAAGTTTGCCCGAATCTTTGCGTTGTGTTGACTCGCTGCGTGCCTTTATGGAAATCGATGACAGGCACACCGATGAAATATATGAGAATCCTGAACCAGTGATGCTTTTAAATCTTGAAACTGAGCTGAAGACTGAAGCTGCAGTGAAGCTGGAACCGGATTTGCCCACCTGTTCGCTAAATGTCAAGCTAATCCCTAAAGCAATTGATTGGCAAAAATTGAACGAAACGACACCGAAGCGACCAACACTGCCACGTGCAGAAGCAGCTGCCAAACGGAAACATTTGGCCGATGGAACAGGTGATATGTTTAATGGCGATGTTCCAGCCAAACGAAAACCACTCGATTTAAATGCACGTCGCCAGCTATTTGCTGGCTTAAAATGTGCGCAAACAAAACGGTATCCACCACGCGGCTGCTACAGATTAGGACACCTTTTTGAGTGCAAATTTAAGCTGAAAGCTTTAGGAGCACATCAAGCCGAGGCGGATGTAGTTATGCTTACAAAGCTCATACAACACTATGGTGTTGACTTCTTAGCTTTTGCCGAGGAGCAAGCCATTCCGTTTGCCGATATTGTGCCACTTGGCGGCAAAGTTCCAACTAATTTCAAGTAGTTTTAACTTATAGAAGATTCTATTTTATGGTTTTGGTATATTTATCAATGTATACAAGTCAATTTTATTTTGTACGCATGAAGAACATTTTTTTAAAAATACATAACTTATAGCAATCAATTTGTAAATTACGCATTTATACAACAATAAGTTTATACTTGTAATGCTAGGAAGTTAAATTAATAAATAAATTGAAATTGAAAGTGAATGTGACAAGTATTCATGTTATTTTGTAAAGAAGTAAAATTTTGTATATATATATATTTTTTTTATATTTGCATGGCAATTAAGTAGCACTATATTCCTTAAAAAAAAAATGACAACAATCGAACCTAAGAATTTGATGATATAAACAAAAATATGCATAGCGTGACGTTACAAAAAACAGATGTGGGGCTTAGCATAGATTACAAAACTGCGAATTGGGCAAGACTTTTTGTACAAACTTGCTTATATCACGATTTGAAATAATTCAAGTTTATTTTGCAACTTATGCAATTTAAAAATGTTTTATAATTATTTGTTTATAAGAATTAGTATATGGCGTTACGTTTCTTAGATTTCCATTAACTTAACACTTGAATATTTACATTGTCGTCTTTGTTAGTTATTGCTTGTTAATATTGAATTTTTGTAAAATAACTTTAATCAAGTATCAGCTCATTTGAAAAAGTAAATATTACAGAAAAAATGGTCTTAAAATTAACAAAATAAGAGAAAAAGTCAATTTTTCCAGCTTGCAGTCGATGGTTGTCGAACAGATTGAATCAAATTTCAATTCATATCACTTTTTCAAACTGAATGAAGTCAACTTTAAATTCAAATCACATTTTCATCAAGTCAATGAATTAAAATTATTGGTAATTCAATGCCTGAATGATTCGCAGATTCAGTCAAAAGTGAATCATCCATTTAAAGCTCTGAGTAAAACCTACCAACTTGAAAAGTCAAATATTCAGGACTATTCTGTCTACTGTATTTCAAAATTTGTACAAATATATCGATAGCTAGTCACCCTGTGCTCGATATTTTGTACAGTCACAGAAGTTGTGAACAATTCGATAATTTTGGTAGAAACTGCACTCAAATCAGCTGTTCCCAAACAAAGAATCAGAACAATCAACGTTGCGAAAAACGGCGAAATAAAACGTACAAAGAAAGATCAAAATACAAAAAAGTGGTTACTGAAATATAAAATTACAAAATAAAACGTTTTCCGAAACTGACAGTTACAAAAATTTGGCATAACGCGAAATTCAAATAAGTTAGAAAGAAGCAAATTATGAATTTGTCCTTCGCTGGCTGCGGTTTCCTGGGCATTTACCATGTCGGTGTCGCCGTCTGTTTTAAAAACTTTGCGCCACATCTATTGCTGGAGAAGATTGGTGGTGCATCCGCCGGTTCACTGGCCGCATGCTGTCTCCTTTGCGATTTGCCGCTGGGCAGCATGACATCCGATTTCTTTCGTGTGGTGAACGAAGCACGTCGCCATTCGCTTGGTCCTTTTAGTCCCTCTTTCAACATACAGACCTGTCTGCTGGAGGGCTTGCAGAAGCATCTACCCGAGGATGCACATAAGCGTGTCAATGGACGCCTGCACATCTCATTGACCAGCGTCTTCGACGGCCAGAACGTCATCGTCTCGGAGTTTGAGTCGCGGGAGGAGGTGCTGCAGGCGCTGCTCTGTGCATGCTTTATACCCGGCTTCTCGGGCATTTTGCCGCCACGGTTTCGTGGTATGCGCTACATGGATGGCGCCTTCTCCAACAACTTGCCCATACTGGATGAGAACACTATCACAGTGAGTCCATTCTGCGGTGAGAGCGACATTTGTCCACGGGACCAAAGCTCACAGCTCTTTCATTTCAACTGGGCCAACACAAGCATCGAAATCTCACGTCAAAACGTCAACAGATTTGTACGCATCCTGTTCCCGCCACGTCCCGAGTTCCTCTCAAAGTTCTGCCAGCAGGGCTTCGATGATGCACTCCAGTTTCTGCATCGTAATAATCTTATCAACTGCCGTCGCTGTGTGGCTGTCCAGTCAACATTTGTGGTATCGGAAACGGTAGCACAGCCACCAGAATTCGATCCAGAGTGTCATGAATGTAAAAAGCATCGAAAGGTACGTAGTACGTTATGCTTCGTCACTAGCGTGGCCTGCCGTCCACAGTGAACAGTAACACTTGTTTTTTTTTAATTACTTAATAATAAATTGTTGATATGTAACTAATATTAGATAATCAGTTCTGTTTTCCAGTCGTTGAAAAGTAAATTTAGTTGAGTTAGAATTTAATGCTAACATATTCAAATTCGCGTGATTTAAATGAGAATTAAAAAGTAAATGACAAAATACGCATAGATCATTTTAATTGATTATGAAATGATTTACAATTATTTTAAAGTATTGAGCAATACAAATCTTCTATAAATGAACAGATAGTCTAACAAAAGCAATTACCTCCCTTTTTAACTACCTTGATTTTTAATTTATTTGAAAGACTCAAAAGAAGCAGTGCAGAAAATAATACTTTTTCAAAGCTGTTGCTTCTATGGGTAAAAAACAATCACAGCTCTCTCCGTCTGAGAAGAGACCGCAGCGTGCTTGCACAAAAGCAATACAGTGGAAATGCAAGTGTGCGTTGCCCAACACTGCCCTATTCATTATCCCTTTCTTATTAAAAACAAGTAAGAATGTCGAGTGTGCCCGACTATGAGACTCCCTGCACACAGCTGGCACTTCAAGCAGTTCAGCGGCAACACAATCAAGCAGCGCACTTAACTTGTCCAGGGACTCTTAAACTGTTGCTCCACCCTGCTGAGACGGGGGAAAATAGATTCATTAACAACTTTGGTGTTTATTTTTTTGCAGTACTTTATAACTGAAGATTTCCCATTTTTAATGGGAACAGGGAGTAAAAAGATACGCTGTAGTGTTTGATTTTCAAAAAATGGCGCACACTAGTATTTTTGTAATACTAAATAATTTAATTTGTCATCTCGATTGTGAATTTGCTTCACTAATTCATCTTTGACTTTAATGCAGTTAAATCAAAGGTAATGTGCAGTTTTTTTAAAAATGACTTTAAATTATTGGGGATATTTGAAATTATATTGAGTTGGAAAACAAACGAAATATAGCTGTTCTCAATTTTTCATGCACATGCATGATGCTAATGATAATAATTTTAAAAAAAATCACTTATTATACTCTGTTTTCCAAAATGGAAAAAAAGAGTATATTGGGTTTGTGAAATGTCCGTCTGTCTGTCCGTCTGTCCGTATGAACGCAGTTTTTTTCCACAGTTTTGAAGCTAGAGCAACCAAACTTGGTATACATGTTGGTATATACCATAGGCAGACAAAGTGTCAAGATTTAAACCTGGAAATACAATCCGACTCGCATTAAATCCAATATTTTTTATTTAACACCCCCAGTTAAAATCTTAATTGCTTATCTTTAGTTTGATTTATTTGACATTTTTAAGCCTAATTTTTCTTTAAATTTTCACGTTGACTGCATATAGTCAAAATTGATTAAATAAACTAATAATTCTAGTAACCTTCCATGAATATTTGCAACTTTCTGCAGGACGCGCTAAGCTCAAACATGCCACAAACCGTGCTGGACGTAATACAGGACTACATTGAGCAGGCAAACAAGGGTTTAGCCAACTGGATATTCAGGCATCGCGGCATTAAACTGCTCTCGTTACCAGCCACAGTCCCCATGGACTTTTTGTTAGCCACAGTATACAAAATAACAAGTCTGACACCGAAACTGACGAAGCATATGCGTCAACTGGTTGCACAGTTTAACAATGCCATACAAATGCGACTTTTTAGCAAATTTACGCTTTATGATCAGCCACATTTCGATGCTACTGGCCTGTTGCACTCGAGTCGTCTATATGGACCACGCGTTTCGATACTTGTCGATGAGTGGTTAGTTATACTATTTTCAAAGTAATACTATGGTTATATCCGTTTTCTATTTTTTTGTTTTACAGCGGCGCAACCCCACTCAATGTGGATGTTGATAATTTTGAACATGTTCTCAAGATGAGCACGCATAATGACGCTTTATATGCCTACTACTACACCGATAATAGCACCAACCATGTCAAGGTAACCGAAATTTTTGATTTTGATGAAATGACGGAACACGGTGAACTGGCTACAGATCTTCAACTATACGAAGGCTCTGTCGAAGATCATCCAAATCCACGTCAATCGCACTCACACAATGCTGTCGTTAGCGAATGGAATGGCGTCGAGTCTGGTTAGTATCATATGATCTTTTTAAATCATATAGATAACCCCCCCCCCCCCCCCATTATGTCAGATCATATCATTTGTGCTTCATCAAAATGACCAAGCCATTTTTTACAGTACAAATAATGCCCACAATACCCGAATTACATGATGTCGCATTTTAAACTATTACACAGTCACGAATTGGCATTCATTAAACAAAAGTTCATATAATTGTCAGGTATATTTGAATCATTTTCATATTATTTGCATGGTAGTCTTTGAATTCATTTAATTTTTGTCATTTTATCAACTTAATTAACATAATTAATACTATTTCACAGACTTTTTCATAGACGCTCAAACGCCCAATGCGACACAATTGGCACTACCAGGAGTTCATCAGTCTCCATACTTTACCACCTTCATTACCGAGCACAATTCGTCCAATTTCACTGAATCTCAGGCCGATCAAAATTCAATCACGTCTATTAATAATACCGATTTGTGTATAGAAATTGAATGAGAGCCAAAAAATGACACAGACTCAATATCGAATTTGTAACGTAACATTTCCAAAGCGGCTCTTAGCCAAGCGAAGAGCCTTGTAGCTTTCCGTTAGCTTATAATACTTATAATCGTAGTACGAAAACGTATGTACCTACTAATGTAATTATATTTTACTTTCGGCGCGTAATTGAACTTCTTGTTAATTATTTCTTTGTGGCCATTTATGTATGTTAAATGTTTTCTCAAAATGATGTAAATAAATATATATAAATCATTCAACTTTTACAATATGTATGAATTTTATTTTTAATCTGAAAACTTCTCGTTCCCATTTCATTATTTTCAGAGGAAATAACAATTGGTATTCCTTTTTTAAATTAAGTTGGAATACTTTTCTTTCCACAGATTCAAAAGTAAAATTTCTTAAACCAACTTTTAATTCGCTATTCGGAATACAGAGCAGAAATAATTCCGCTTCCGAATGTTTAGAAACAGACCTGATACTTTTTTTTACACTGGTCAAATCTGTCAGAAATCAAATATATTAAGCTAATTTTAAAGCATTATATTTAATTAAACGAAAATTTTATCAGCATATAACCTTATGTGTAACCTCTTGAGGTATTCTTATTTCGTAAAATATGTTTTTGCTAGAAAGTTTAACTGCTTAGATCATTCTTATTATGTCGCTTGTGCTACGCGTATCGCACAACGTGATCAAAATGGAAAAGCGTGTATTAATTTGGTTAATTATTTTTATCGGTTATACTAAGAACAAGTGCATTACAACTGCCAACGGAAATTATCGCTAATGCCGATGTTGAAGTCAGACGTCTCGATGATTTTTTTTATAAATTTAGATAAGATCAAGACTGCATATTTCTTAATTATAAGGAAATCGGAAACTCAGATTATAGAATTAATGACAAACCTAAGCGCCTGTCAACTCAGCAGCGAGACAACGCGTTTGCAAACGAAAGACAAGGACAGACAAATAGAGAAATTGTTATCACAAATCATGGAACTGAATTCCAAATTTAGCGTCCAGCCAGCCACAGAATCAGACACCCTGAAGCCATTTGACAATGAGATGTTACCTACCAATTGCCTGCCAGCTGATAACACAACATTAATTCCTTATATAGTGGCTCTAGGCATTGAAAATCCATTTCCCGTGGTCTGTGATAATATTATTGGTAAATATGCCGGCAATGGTTGGTTGGTAGTGCAGCGTCGCCAGGATGGAATCGAAAATTTCAATCGCAGCTGGACCGATTATCGCGCTGGCTTCGGCGATCTTGAGAAAGATTTCTTTTTGGGCTTGGAAAAGATATATAGAATCACACAAGACCAGCAATACGATCTCTTAATCTACCTTAAAGATAACGAAAACAATACCGCACACAAGCGATACAATGATTTTAAGTTAGGCAGTGAAAAAGAGGGCTATCATCTTAAAAAACTGGGCAAATACCTTGGCGAGATAATGACATTTTGTATGGTGCAAACTGTGCGAGTCTGCAAGGTGGAGGCTGGTGGCTTAATAACTGTGGCGAAAGGTAAATATTTTCATTTATATGCTGGGCTATAGCAATTTGTATAACTGCATCTTGTTTACTTATATCGACAGCAACTTAAACGGATTATATAGCCAAAAGGCAAATTCGAAAACTGGCATACTTTGGCCGACTTGGGAAAACCGTTCGATTCATTTTGTGCAAATGATGATACGTCCATCAGAGATCAGCATTGACTCAGATAATTCAGATTCCGAATCAGACGAAGATGTAGTGTGAATATCAATCAATCAATAAATATTATAATATAACATTACATACTAAAATAGTTTGGAAACAAAGCGTTTTACATTTGATATATTTACTAGCATATTAAGTAAACCACTTTAGTTAGTTTCTGGTTGTTTTTATGTTGTCATATACATATATCCAACTATTTAAACAATATATAATACATACTAATGATTGGTGATTAATACACGTATAAAAAAAAAAATGTATTTGAAATCTGTTGCAATTGCATTTTTGAACGGGAGGTATTTACAAAACTTAAAAAAAGTCAAAACAAGCGATAGACAGAGCAAGCAAAATATTATACATATAGTAAATGCCTACTGCCAACTAAAAATACCTTATTGCATTTTAAAGTCTATATTATATATACAGTTAAATTATGGTTCCTATAACTGATGTTAATATATTGCAGACCTTTGAGAATACTCGAACATTTATATTGATGTAATATTCCGATTTACATACATAAATTTAAGTAGCATAGTTTTAATGATGATGTTTTTAATTCAAGGCAATATATTTACGACCAATTAAAATAAGTATCCGTGCTAAATCAGCTCGATCATTGTCATGATTAAGAATATAGTAGGTAAGTATACTCTTCTTTATGGGGTCAAAATTGTTTACACAACAC
>OX453090.1:45158655-45231155 GCA_949708635.1 Hirtodrosophila cameraria
CCTCCACCGCCGCCAGCGTTGGCATAGTAATCATCAGAGCGATGATGCTTCTTGCGTTGGTCTTCGTGGCTGCCGTGACGCGAAGACGCAGCCACATCCATATTGAGGCGCTTAAAGGACATGGACTTGAGGTTATCGCTGATGCCGCCAGCATTGCTCATGGCCATGCCAATGCCATCGGCATCGTTCTCGTCGCGTTTGCGCTTCATTGGCGATTCGTTGGTGAAGCGGCGGCCGGATTTACTCTCGGTAGCAGTACCGCTGCCTGAGTAGCGTGCTTCGCGCTCTTTATCCTTGTCCTTTTTCTTCTTTTTGCCGCTCTTGTCACGCTCCTTATCCCTTTCCTTATCTTTATCTCTATCTTTATTTTTATCCTTATCCTTTTCGTGTTGCTTATCCTTATCCTTATCAGTCGTGGCACCGTTCTCGACTCGTGACTTTTTCGGTTTAACGCCCTCGGGCGCATCTTTCGACGTGACTGCCTGCGTCTGCTGCTTGAGCGCATGCTTGTAAATCTTAAATAGTCGCTTGGCATCCAGCTCTGTGAACTTGGACACAAAATACCAAAGATTGCTGCGCCATTCCTTCTTCTCAGGCTCGCCATACGGCTGCAGGCACACATCAATCTGTCGCCCGATCTGCAACAGGCAATCGCGTGTGTGCTGCAACTGATCCTGATCGGATAAACTGAGATCGGGCTGATCTAAAGCTTTGAGCGCCTTTTTAACCGGTCGCATCTTTTCCTTGCATTCGTTAAAAATGCTCGGATCGAGATCGCCCAACACTTCCAGCGCACGTGGCTCATTGTTGGCCGTAAAATGCATTGGCTTGTTGCCATTATTGTCGGATGCGCTCGTCTTCTTGCTGCGTGTCTTGGACTTTTTCTTCCTCTGCGCACTGCTTGCATTGTCCGCCGACCCTGCCGCGGATGAGGAGCCAACAACTGGCGAGCCAACCATACTGACGCCATCTGCCGCTTGCCTGACGGAGATGCCATCGGCTGCCAGTGTAGATGTGCTACCACCCTCATCCGAAACGCCCTCCTTGCGCTCTGGCGTGCTGACCGCTGTTGTGGCAGAGTTCAGATTGGTTTTCAGCTTGCGAGGTCGTCGCTGGCGTCGCTTCTCACCCTTCGTCAGTTCGACATTCTTCTTAATGATCTTCAGTAGGTATTCGGCTCGGGATTGCAAATGCTTGGCCTGTGGCTTGCGCGTGTCATTCGGCAGTATCTTATCGCTGAGCTTGAGTGTCGGATCTAGTTTCATTTGCTCCCAGGAGCCAATGCCGTACTGATAAATGCCACGCAACAAATGGGTGTCCTCCTCGGCACCCCAGTCCACATCAAAGTTGGCAGAACGTGTCTTAATGTTGAACATCCATTGCTGCCGCTCATGCGCTGAGCTGGGCATTAGCTCATTGAGGGGCTGTAGCTCCTCCTCGCAGGCAAGCAGTGTTTTGGCATTAAAGGATACGCCGCCCAATTTAACGGAGTAGGTGGCGCGTGGACGTCGTTGTTTGTTGGCGCCCGGCTCCTGGTTCTGCTGCTCCTCCTTGACAGTCTTCGTCTCTTCCTCCTTGTGCTCGTCGAGAAACTGCACGCAACGATCGTGCAACATTTCGCCAATGCGTTTTAGCTCTGCCAGTGGCTTCTCCTGCAGCTCCGCATCACAAGCAATTGCCTCCAAGCGCTGCAACGGTGCTGGAAACTTCTTATAGCTGCGTATGAAGCGACGCAGCTCAGCATCCGTGAATCCAATGATTTTCTCCTTCATTGTGGGACGTCCGCGTTTGCGCTGCTTCCCGCCATCCTCGCCACCAGCGCCGCTGGCATCGGAGCCCAGCTCATAGTCGGAATCGGCTGAATCGTCACCCTGCTTGGATCGGGCTCCCCCGCTCTTGGCTGTTGTGCCGCTTTTGGTGGCCGCATCGTTTTTATTGGCCGCAGCTGTTTTGCGTCGCGGCGGCAAATACATATCCTCCATTTCCTTGGCCCGTTCCTGACCCTCAATTACTTTACGAAAGCCTTCGGGTATAATATCGTCCCAGTCTTTGCTATCATCCTCATCATCGCCAGTCTGCTGATGATCTTTGTTCGCCGACTCGCTGGGCTCATCCTCCTGAAAGGCCGCAATGCTGGCCACCTTGAAAGCCGAAAGCAAATCATCGCCCGGCATCTCCGGATCCTCGTTGCGCGTCTCGGCGCGACGCAATATTTCATCAATATCGCATACGAGCTCCTCTTCATGCTCCTGTTCATCTTTGAAGAGCTCCTCGGCGCCAAATTTAAGTATGGCCGACAAGTCATCCTTGTTGAACGGATTCGAATTGGATGAGTGACCATTACCGCTCTTATCAAGCACCGTCCGACCAGTGGTATCCATGCGTTGTATCACCAAATGATCGAGCACCATTTTCTGCTTAGCACGCTCAACAATTTGCTCCTCGACGGATCGTGCTGTGACCAGACGATAGATGTTCACCTGATTCTTTTGGCCAATGCGATGGGCACGCGCCTGCGCCTGCAAATCATTCTGTGGATTCCAATCCGAATCAAAAATAATGACCGTATCGGCTGTTGCCAAATTAATGCCCAAGCCGCCAGCGCGTGTTGACAAAAGGAAACAAAAATCTTGACTACCCTCGGCATTAAAGTGATCCAGCGCCTGACGTCGCATCTCACCCTTAATGCTGCCATCCAAGCGCTGAAACGAAAAGTGTCGCTTCTGCAGATAATCAGCCAGCACGTCCAGCATGCGTACCATCTGTGAAAAGATGAGCACACGATGACCCGTCTCCTTCAGCCGGCAGAGGAGCTTATCAAGCAGCACCAGCTTACCGGAGCCCTTAAGCAACATCTGCAGTGCCTCATCCTGCTGTAGACCCATCAGCTCAAACTCTGATGGTCGTATGAGTGCCGCATGATTGCAGCATTTCTTTAGCTCAATGACAATGTTTAGAAATGTGGAGGTGGAGCCACGTTTACCCTTGCGCAATGCATCAAAGTTCTTGGTCAGTATCCATTTGTAGTATTGCTTTTGCAGCGATGTCATCTCCACACGCAATATTTGCTCAACTTTGGCGGGCAACGATTTCTCCACATCCTTTTTCACACGACGCAATATATACGGCTCCAGCTGTTGATGTAGACGCGTATAGCCCTTATCCTCGCAATTGCCATGCTGTATCTCAAAGTTCTCCCAAGTATCGAATTTCGTGGGCATTATGAAATGAAGCAGCGCCCACAGCTCCTTTAAAGAGTTCTGCAGCGGTGTGCCCGTAATGAGCAGACGATGATTAGTATCAAACTCCTTGAGTGATTTATATAGCAACGAATCATCGTTTTTTAGACGATGCGCCTCATCCACAAGCAACGCGGCCCACTGAAGTGTGCCCAGAAATTGTTTATCCTTGAGCACAATCTCATAGGTTGTTAATATGCAATTGAATTTCAGTCTTTTGGAGCCCTCAAACTGCCACTCGTATTGATGAATTAGCTCGCGTGACTTAACATCACCCAAATATGTGACCACATTCAATTCGGGTGCCCATAAATCAAATTCCCGCTGCCAGGCGGTCATTGTGCTCAATGGGACAACGCATAAAAATGGACCATATAAATGATGTAGCTTAAATAGTGAATAGAGGAAGCATATGGTTTGTATGGTCTTGCCCAGACCCATTTCATCGGCCAGTATAACCGAATTCTCCTTGCACCACGAATGCAGCAGCCAGTTGAGACCATCCATTTGATAATCACGCAACGTTAGATTCTCACCCAGAAACTCGGGCTGGATCTTAATGCGCGCGAACTTTGGACGATACTTGATCACACGGCAGTGACGTGATGGGGTACACTTGGAACTCTCCCGTTCTGAAAACTGCTCAACATTGCGTTGCCATTTGCGCAATACTAGATTTGCATCCTCCCATGTGGATTCCGCATAGGGTAATGATTGCCATTTGCATAGAAATTCTTCGTTGCCATCGTCTGGTTTTGTGCCGCGCGCAATAATACGATCCACATTGTTATACGATTTGAGTAAATCATGCTGCAGCTCTAGCTGGCATTCGAAATAATCAATGTCCTCGGGACCGGCATAGCGACGCCAGCAGGCCAGTTCCTGTTCTTTTTTTATAAAGTTTTCCAACTTTTTCATGCCCTTGGCCTTCATTTCGCGCAACGTTAGCTCCGACTCCCAGGTATTGTGTATATGGCTCCAACCCTTCCATTTAATCAAATATTGCACCTCGGAGAACTCGGAGGACTCAGAACTGTCATCGAAGCCGGCATTTGGATCGCAGCCATTCTCCTCGATGGCATAAATCGTTGTCTGATTGCCGGTGCAACCCTTTTTGCCCACACGCTGCGCAAGTATGCGCTCAATTGTCTCACATTTCTCGTCCTCCTCGGCGGCAGCTGCATTTGCCGCTGCCTGACTCTCATCGTACTCAAACTCTAGCAAATCCTCCGAGCCAGTTGCCTCGTCCTCTGAGGCCTCCTTGTAACTAACTGCAGCAGCGGTGCGACGTGTCGCGCAGCTACTTTATTTTTTGTTTTAAATGAAAGATACGTGTTCTATTAGGCTTTGATTGTAATTTGAATAGACTGTAGATTGACCTACCGCTTGCTTGGATCATCATCGTCGCTGTCATCCGAACTAAATGATTTCACGCGTCGACGCTGCTGTTGTTGCTGTGACTGTTTGTTATTACCGCCGGAACGTGCATTGCATTTGCGCTTTTGTGCTGCGCACGGCGCCTCATCGCTATCTGCGTCGTCACTTTCATCGCTCTCATCGGAGTCCCAACTGTGTATAAATAGATACTTTAAAATCATTGAACACAGATTGGAAGGAGAAGGCATTCTAAAGAATATGTGCGTCTTTTACTACAAATTTGTAGTACTTTATAAACATAAGACCGATAGTCAAGTCTTTATATTACGGTTGTACAAAATAACCGATTAATCGACAAAAAATTGCTTAGCTACATTTTTGTGTTTAATATTTGATCAATTTTAAAAACTCCTGTTATCTTTTCAATAAAAGTGTACAAAAGTCAAAAGTTTGTCTTCGATTTATTCTATAAATTAATCGAAACGGCATCGATAGTCGGATTATTATTTTACCGTTGGTAATATTTTATTCAATCACGCCAAAATATTTTTACTTTTCAAATTGTAAATTCAAACACTTTAAAGGGAATCAAATAATTGAATTTTCTTCAAATCTGCTTAAATAACTGTAAATTATGTTCTTGAATGCGGTTCCTATTAATTTGACCC
Organism: Hirtodrosophila cameraria; assembly: GCA_949708635.1. NCBI lineage: Eukaryota > Metazoa > Arthropoda > Insecta > Diptera > Drosophilidae > Hirtodrosophila > Hirtodrosophila cameraria. Next base: position 45,163,940 of record OX453090.1, read on the forward strand.
CATACAAAGAGCCACTTAACTTACTTACGCCATCAACCATATACATACTTATTAGATTTGGAAAAACATCGATGTACGTGTCATTTATAGTTTTCGATTGTGATAATAGTTGAAAATATCGATATTGTTGATCGTGATAGCAAATATATTGATATTGCCGATCGTTATCGTTAAATATCGATATTATCGATAGTAGTCTTTTACAAATATTTATGTGTTATAAAAAAAAGAAATAAACAAAAACATTTTAAGAAATACTCAAAACAAAAAAATATAACAACAAAAACGTGGATTGCATATTTGCATATTTAACATATGAACGTTTATTTTGTTTTCTAAAGACAGCACAAAATAAATTTAAAAAAAAAACTAAAAATTTAATTAAAATAAACAATAAGAGAAATATTTAAAATATAAGATTTTAAAGAACACCTATCAAAGAAAACTATATAAATGACACTATCGATATATCGAACAAAACAGCGATAATAATAATTGAGAACTATCGATATAATCGATAAATTGTCTAAAATTAGTCGAAAACTTACGTTTGCTTGTTCTTCTTTTTGGCAGGCTGTGATCGCTTCGATTTGTCAACAGCAGCAGGTGCTGCTTTGCGCGGCTGTCGCGTGGATCGCTTTGGTCTGTAATCTTCCTCCTCATCCTCCTGCCGGGGGGGGTGGGGGGGTGGGGTGTTCGGTCAACGTATAAAAGTGTAAAGTATAAATGTTTGGAATGCGGCTTTAATTGAAACTTACGCTACTGCTGCTGCTGGAGGATGATGTGGGCGAGGCATTGGCAGAGCTGTCACTGGCATCGTCATCGTCGTCATCATCATCATCATCATCATCTGCGCTGGCTTCACTGGTGGCCTGTGCCGGCTGCGTCTGCAGCTGCTGTTGCTGCTGCTTATCCTCATCATCATCATCGTCGTCGTCATCCTCCTCTTCCGCTGGTTTTGCCAGCGTTGCGGCAGATGTGTTCGAGGAGCTGCTGCTGCTACTCGTATGTAGTTTGCTGTTGTTGTTATTATTTGTTCTGTCAGTTTCACCCTCCGGCTCAGAGTCGGAGTCACTGGCACTGGATCCAGCACTGGAGCTATCATCCTCGTTGCCATCCGTAAAGCCATTCGTTTTGGTGTCAGCTTGAGCGGCTGCTGCTGTTGGTGGAAAACCAGCCACCGCCGGTTTGCCAACCTGGCTACTTTCAACTGGCTCCGGCGAGCTGCGTCCATCGCTTGAGTTGCCTGAGGAACTGTCCGAATCGGAGTCGGAACCGGAAGAGCCGCTACCACTGCCGCTGCCACTGCCACTGGCCTCTTCACGGGTATCATCTTGTTCTTGTTCGTCTGAGCCTATACTATGCGACGATTCATTGAGTGGCTGTGTAGAGTAGTGAGGAATAAGGAGCATGATTACCACGATATGTTATATCATATGCAACAGGAGAATTCAAAAAGAATTTTGTGAACCGGTTTAAAATTGTCTAACGAATCGAATTTTCGTTTCACATCTTACTTTGTCTTTATTATTCCCTGTATTATATCCGGAATCAAAGTCTATATATCTTTGAAGCGATGCAGAACCTTTGCCTTAATTATATTGAACGGAAAGAGTCCTGTTGTTTTGCAAATATTACAAAAACAATAAGAAAATTCAAGGTAGCTGATTCAAAAACTGGTTCAATACGCCTTATCTCTTTTTTGAAAAAAAATATATAAATAGAATTCATTTAAAACTTAAAGAAGTTGTCTATATGTGGAATCGAAATCTATAAATATTGAGATCGGAAAACAAGCTCTGTACCAGCCAATTTATTTTGAACAATGCTTGAACCGAATCGGAACTTTAAACCCTTTTTGTTTTTAATTTTCTGTTAATGCAGATTTGAATTAGTTAAATTAATTATTTGAAATGGATTTCGTAAGCGAATTGCTCTAAAACGCTAATAGGCAATTTGATCGGAAAAGGAGCTCAAAATATTTTATACATGAACCGGTTCGCAAAATGCGCTGTTCAAGTTCTTAATGAAAATGCCAATCCTGGCCAAAAGTAAGTGTTTAGCTGCAATCAATTTCAATTTTTCTTGTCATTAGTTTAAATTGGGTTTCATACTGTATTTATTTTATTCAGAAATATGGAGGGCTATAGCTGAACCAGAACCTGATCCTCTCCAGATTTTAGATTTACACAGATGCTACATTAACAATTGTGTAGCTTTTCATTCTAGAAATGAATTCAGCCTGTTTTAGGATCTTAGTCTTTGGTGACACAAAACATAAGCTTTGTTAAAAGCATATGAAGTTAAATGCACGCCTAATCCTGACCAGCAATGAAAGAAATCCTTAGATACATGAAATCATCAAATACTTCTTTCAAATAAAGTTCAATTGAAAGGTTTAACGGCATATCTGCAGTGAGAAAGGTGAATGATTTGAGTGTGAACTGTTGCAACACTTAAAAAACAGCTCTAATTGGCTGATGTGGAGCAAATCCTCTCCAGAAATGCATGTTGCAGCGTTAAAAGAACTCATTGCTGCTGGAAATATGCCATATTGTTGGCTTCAACACCTTGTCTGGAATCGGTAGTCGGGCGCCCTAACCTAAACCCATGAAATGAATACATTCTACACCGATCCAGGCTAGAAAAACAAATGAAAACATGAAAAATACGTGGATTAGATGCTGCTGAAGGTGTTATTTTCATCAAATTGCATAAATTGTGGAATCAACTACGAAAGGTAATAGGTAAAAGTACTTTTGGAATATGTATTTGCATAAAAATTGTTGAAATATAATACAAATGCAACGAAAACTAACTTTTGGCGGGCTGAAAAGCCATGGAAATTGGCCAAAACTCAATGGATTTGGAGCTCGAGAAAAACTTTGCACCTGACAAAATGTGATTACGTAATCGATGAAAATTTTCAAATGCCACTGGAATTGAATGAATTGAATGCATTTTGAAGCATTTTAAAAGCGCCATTCAACGAAAACAAACCGAAATGCCCAAATTCAAACACATTTTGCGGAAATGGGTACCCAATGGATTTTAAAAAAATGCACACTGTATGCCACGTTGGATCCTCGGGCAACGTTTGGCGTTGTTAAAACTGTGAAACACTAATTGTTATATGATATTTAAGCACTGTTTTGAGAAAATGCCGCTTTAGCTGGCACACCAATTGCCCGTATAACATTCGACGGAGTCTCGAAACGGGTTGGGGCAGAGACGGAGACATCTCTTGAAACCGTTCTTTGTGACACTGGCAACTGCCACACCCACAAAATGAGCGTAGAAATTTGATATTTTGATGTTTTCTTAGAATTATATACTCACACGACGACTCGAATTCAACTGATTGATATCGCCTTGTTTTGAGTGTTTGAAAATTTTCATAGTTTTTGCTTATTTTTTTTTCTTTGCTTCTCTCTTACACGACGTTTCACAGTCACAACATTTTCAAGGCCTACTTACCTGGCTCATTATAGTTTTGTGGAAGCACACAGTGTTGCCTTGCAGCGCTCATTAAACATGCAATACACTTGTTAACGCTTTTTTATCAAATGTTTATAATGTGTCTCGTTGTTGGCCACTTGTTTATAAATTTCAGTTTTCAACCACACAAAAGATGTTCATGTCGTCTTGGTCTAAGTGCAGTAAAAAAAACGCCATCTTGTTTTAAGCAGAGTTGCATTGCAAGCGAAATGTATATCGAATTCACAGGGTTGCACTGCTCAGTGATCAATTAATCATCGTACAAAATCATCGCATACATAACAGACCTGTTTTGATTGTCAGCTGATTGATAGCGTTGCCAGGTTGCCAAACGCCGTTATGTTGTCAAATTCGCACTTGTTTTCTTTTTGTGCGCTTCAGTCGCCTGAACATCTCAAATGAAATGGAATGAGCTGGAATCACATTATTCCATTTCATTTAACATTTATGTTAATTACTCAAAATAGCTCTGTAAAATCTATTACTATGCTGTTAAGTGCCAGCCGTTATTTCAAAAAACGACTTAAAAAACAATCAAAAATGAGCACTACACTTGATATAAGTTAAGTATTGATTTTCGGTGCGTTATTTTATTTATTAAAACGTAGATAAAATATATATGCTATAAAATATATCAAATACATTTTTGTATGTATTTATTTAAAAATAACAATAAATGTTATTTTACTACAGTAGCTTTTCAAACAAATCCCACAACTCACTTTGAACTTAACTACAGATATTGGGGCTATATTCTTATTGATATTTCCTCCTTAAAAATAGCTCAAGTCTATGTTTATTATAATTTTTTTTGTTTTACCCGGTCATTTTAAGCTTTCTTCTTCATTCTTAGCTCGTTTTACACGGATGCATTAGTCTGAGCAAGCGAAAAATATTCAAGGCATATTTCCATCTCGTTAACAGTATCAGACGTAATAACAGTTTGGCTAAACTAACAGCTGTAAACTTAACATTTCGCTGGCCACTCCGGCCGCAAAACAATAAATTGTTAAGGGTCCAGGATTAATTTCGCTAGCATTCCATTTCGTTTTTTTATATGAAGTTTTTCATTTCACCAGCACTCTATTTGAAGTGTGCAGACGCCAATATAATATAAATAAAAGAAAGAAACTTCTGCCACCGGAAATCTCATTTATTTATTTTCCTGCACTTTTTGAGACCAAACTAGAATATTTGGATCGTTTTTGGCCTCCGCCACCGGAAGTCGCATTTTGAGAATTAGATTTTTTGAGCCAGAAACCATTAAGCTAACTTCAAATATACCTTCGAAGATAAAAAACGGACGACTACAATTTTAAAATACACCTTTGATTTGGTACACATATTTACTTTATTAATGTTGATTAAAATTTTATTCCGATCGGATTGTGCACACCAAAGTTATTGAAGAATCTATTTCCACCGTATCAGTAAGCAGCAGAAGCAGGTTTACAGGCACTGCTATTGCTAAACTTGGTTCTCGTTTCACGATTTGTAGTGGAAATCGGTCTTAAACAGCTAATTTCTTATCGATAAATGAAACATAAGAGCAGGGGTACGATTTTACTTCACGTAGCGCAGCATCAACTATCGATATGTACAGGTCTTTTAAATATCGATAATTTTTAAATATCGATATAAACCAAATATAGCGAATACAAATTCTTTTTTATCCAAAAATTGCAAGTGCATTTTTGTGTGGGGCTGCGCGCCCACTAAAAGTATGGCTAAAACGTATAACCCTGTGCCGGCAGGCTTTGAGTCCGATGAGGAAGAAATCGACTTCATGTTGGCAAATCTAAAAATCAAACGTCTCGAGGATATTACAGCTGGTATGTACAAATGTTTCAAAAGTGGTTACACGGCGCAGTACGTGTCGTCTGCTGCGGCCGTTGCGTCTGTTCCACATGGAAATGTTGCTTTTGCTGATGATGAACTTAATCCACAGGTGCGGGCATTGACGGTGACTTTGATGCCACATTGGACACCGAATTTAGTTTGTTCTTCAATGAGTTCAGGGAGAAGTGGAACATGCTGAGCAAGTGCAAATCCTCGCCTTATTTACGACAAGATCTAAACAGAGCCTTAATGCTGCATTCAAATCCCCTCCTGATGGCACTTAAAATCTTCGCCAACTGCCCCGACAGCAGTAATGTGAAAGCCAAAAGTCTCTCGCACTTTGTCCTCGAAACGGCATGCAAGCTGCAGGCGGACTTGCCCCACCTCAACGAGTATTGCGATAATAACACAAGCATGATTGCATTTCACTTTGTTAAAACAACGGGCTTGCAATCGCTGAACAATGCAATGATACAGACATACCGCATACAGCAGATACGCGAACTCTTGCCACCGAAGCTCCGACAGATGCTTGATAATGGCTTTTATAAGGAGGTCGCCCAGTGGAGCATTAGCTTGCAGCTTACACATCAGTTTGATATGCTGGAATTGGCCTTTCCGCTGATTGCGCAGGAGAAACTGCCGCTGGCCGAAGAGTACCTGGATCAGGCGACAAATCAACGTCTGCCATTTGTTAAGTTTCTCGATTCGCTGTTGCATAAGGAAAAGCCTGTTATTCAGCTATGCGAAAACATCTTAGAGTACGTATTACAATTTCCTCACGAAAAGTGCAACGCATTACAATCGAGACGTTATCATTCAGACAATATAGGTCAGGAGGTTCTTCTTGAGCGTTTTTAGACAAGCCCTTGCAACTTCTGCTTAAAAACGTCTTAGAGTATGTAACATTCTATTTATAAACTTGCATTGGGTATTTTAATTTTGTTACAAAATTTTGCAGGCGTCATATATACTATATCAACATCGAACTAAACATGTTCACCTGTTTATATGCAAACAAGTTAAAAGCTATGTTTATGAAACTTTGCTCAAATACTTACTTACTAATACCATAGGAACGATAATTTCTTAAAATCAGACTAACATATTTTTAAGCTGCTATCGAAACAATCGGTTAAAAAACAAGTTTTTGTTTTATGAACAACTTTTCTGTTTCTCAAATTATCTTAACCGAACGGACCTTTTCAAAGTTTTAGTATGTTCTCGATATGTTGACCAAAATTATAAAAATGGCTGACTTAATCTTATAACTGCAATAGGAACAATCTGTTAAAAAATCCATTTTTGTATGAAAAACTGTTTTGTTTATACAGATGTCCCAAACAAACTCGCAAATACACCCATGCTGACCTAGTTTTATCCAAATCCAACGACTATATCTTATTGCTGTTATAGGAACAGTTGGTGAAAAGTTAAGTTTTTATATGCAAAACTTTTCTTTGGCACGTCGAAGATCACTTTTCTTTTGTGTTTTTATGTACAAACATACTTGCACGCGGGTATTTTATTTTTTGTACCTAATATATTGTATAAGACTGTACATATAATCTTTCTTTGAAAAAAAGAAAGTATATTGGGCTTGTGAAATGTCTGTCGATCTCTGTCTGCATGATCTCAATTTTTCCACAGATTTAAACCTAGATCAACAAAACTTAGTATCCATGTTGTATATGTAGATAAAATGTTAAGATCCATCTGACATGTTAAATGGAGCGTGGGACTATTGTATAGCTCTGCTGTCCTGTCACAGATCAGTCGAGTTATTTTGAAAAATGTAAGCAGGACAAAACATCATGCTTTCTCTTTTTTAAAAGCTAAATCAAAAGAGTAAGCATGCTATCTCTTTGTTCTTATCCAGAGGTTTCGACTGTCATGCACAACACAACTATAAATAAATGAATCATGCTCTAATTAAGACTATAATTCTATAATTTTCTATAGCTCTACAGTAAATAAAAGATATTTTAAAGAGAAACTTGTTCATATTGCTTATATATATATATATATATATATATATATATATATATATACATATTAAAATCTGAAAGCTAGACATTAACAGTTAATTCTTCTGTTTTGCAGCCGTTACAAGAATCTAAAGGTCTCGCATAATGTGCTGAGCTATCGTCCAGTATCGAAGATCGTTGCGCGCCTGGCTAAGAAATATGGCTTCGATGACTCGGTGACGCCCAATTATAAATATACAAAAACCTGCAGCTACTTGCATTACCTGTACCGCGAATATGAAAAGTCGCGCATCAATTTGGCCAGCTTTAGGGAGCTGGTGCGTGTGCATGCCAATGATATCGCTCTGCAGATTGATTTTGTGAATTATCTGGCGATGGCAACATCGCACGGACCAAATGAATCGGAGGCAATCTACTGGTACAATGAGTTCAAGCTGCTGCCCGAACATTGTCCGCACGAAATCAAATCGTTGATCTCAAAAGAACAAAAGAACCAAAAGCAGCAGAAACAGCAGCAAAACCATACCAATAAATCAACAGCAGATAAATCAAAAGCAGATAAATCAACAGAGACAACAACAGCATCAGCAGCTGCTGCCTGTGAAGTGTACCTGAGCATGGATCTGCCAGATGAGTGCCTAATTATTGTCGATACGGCGCCAATATTCGAGTGTATGTTGCAGCATTTACAGCGCGAACAAATCATTTATATGGACTCGGAATGGATGCAAAATGTGTGCGTACAAAACCAGCTCTGTTTGATACAGATCGCTACCATGCACAATGTGTACCTTATTGATTGTTTGGCCAGCCAGGCGCTGTATGAGGAGCACTGGCGTCATTTGGGCGCCACAGTGTTCAACAATGTGAACATCTTAAAGGTGGGCTTCTCTATGTTAAATGATTTGTCGGTGCTACAGCGTTCGTTGCCGCTGCAGCTGCGTCTTCAAATGCCGCATCATTATTTAGATTTGCGCACTGTTTGGCTGGAAATGAAGAAGCAGCGTCATGGCATTGATTTGCCCTTTGGCAATGTGAATCGCGCTGGCGACGCATTAACTGATCTATCCATGATGTGCCTGGGCAAGAAACTAAATAAAGCCAATCAGTGCTCCAATTGGGCCAATCGGCCGCTGCGCCGTGAACAGATACTTTATGCGGGTAAATTAACTGAAATCACTTTTTAATTATGCATCTTTGTTCACATTTGATTTCTTGTTTTAGCCATGGATGCGCGCTGTCTGCTTCTTATCTACACTTGCCTGACCAGCTGCGTGCCTAATATCAATGTCATTATTGAAAAGAGCATTGCTAGCAACAATTTTCTCAGACGCGGAAGTAACAACGTTAAATAAGCCTTCTAAACACACGTGATCAAGTCTCATGGATGCTTAGTTGCTTAGTTTAATGTTAAAGTTTTTGAAAGTATAAGTATTTGAGAGAGTATTTGATTTATATACATACTAATACAAAAGTAGAACTTTATTAAAAACTGTGAAATACAAACAATTAGTATTATTATTAACAAATTGAGGCTTGTTGCCTTTGACCGATACCAATCAAAACTTTCTGAATCAGAATCATGAGCTATTCTGAATTCCAACTTTCAATGAATATAGCGATTTAATAAGTTTTGTTTTTGAGACCGTGGAATGAAAAGTATTTGAACTTCTAATTAAACAGTAAGATTCATTCATGTTTCATTCGAAAAGAGGAAAACAAAATCAAAAACTATTTAGAATGAAAAGTTCTCGGAAATGGGGACAGGTCTGATCTTGTATTGATCAAAGCTGCAAACCGGCTTCAAACCAAACCGATTTGAGTTCGGAACTTCCCTCCCTTTTTATAACCTTGCAGAGGGTATGCAGGCCTGGTCCCATATCCGAGCCGTTATCATTTTTGTGTTTCTATTTTCGAATAAAATAGGAATCAGCTGGTTCGGAACACTGTTACCTTTAACTGCCATAGGAACAATCGGTTAGAAAATTAAGTTTTTATATGCCGCACTTTTCTGTAAGTCTATATATCATCGAAGACAACTCTTTTTTCGTGTTTATAATGACAGTTATTTATAAAACTGTGAATATAATATATAAAAAATAATTTTATTATCAAGGATAGAAAAGCAATGAACTGAAAATGTGTGAATATACATTGAAAAATAATATGCTCGGTATTATATTTACAAATTTGAATACAATATATAAAAATACTTTTATTTTAAGAAACAATGGTAATGTAAGGAACTGAGGTTACATTTTACGTATCTTGATAAAGCTTTCATTTCAATCATGATTGAACATTAATCAGACATTGTTTCGGACAATTGGTGTGCATAAGGACTACTCCAATCGCGCTCGAAAACTTTCTGCAAGTCTTGGCGCAGGGAGGATGTCATGCTGGGCAATGTGTCCTTTAAGATTAGGCCAATGCCAGCGGTGTCAGTGAAATAATCACCAGACCAATTGGAGGTGCCTATATAGGCAACTCGATCTGTAACCATATATTTGTTGTGATTAACGCGCCCAAATGGAATCTTCTTTTGATCCTCATCGGCGGGCACAATAAATCGACGCTGCAGAAAGAAATAATGAATGAATTATTAGTCTTGGTCTTCAGAAACAGGCCGAGTACATACAATTTCAATGTCCACATGACGTTGTGCCATAGACAGATCCTGCAGCGAGCGCAGAAAGTTATCTTCGCTAGGATCCGAATGCTTCCACCAAGAGATGAGCAACTTCACAACCACACCACGCTCCACAGCCGCTCTGCGAAGCGCTGTATCAATAGACGGCCAGTATTGTAACTTGGGTCCAAAGACAATCAATGGATGATAATCCATAACCGCAATATGCACGAATTTCAAAGCCGTATCGATGGTGTTCAATATGGCATCCAGATCATGAGTGCGTCCTGTGGCGGACAGTGGAGGCGGTGAACTGGATGCATACGCTTGCATCAAATAATTATTGTTAATATTCAAGAGCATGGGCTGCTCCTGGTTGTAATTGGTGCTGTATTCCCATCCCCAGGAGGATGGTATGCGTGTATTGGGATTGCTGCCCAGATACCAGTAGGCCTTGAATATCTTAGCCAAATCTTTCGTTAGCTGTGGACAGTTTTGTGCCAGCACACCCAGCTCCTTAACCTGGGTAAGTGCTCGCCAGTCCATGTTGGCGCTGCCCAAATAAAAATGCTGCCCATCGACAATCCAGAGCTTTGTGTGCAGTACACCGCCGCCAAAGTATTTGGGAAAATCAATTGATACCACCTCAGCGGCACCATAGCTGGCCAAGATCTGTGTGTCCAAATTGGGCGATACACTCGACGGAGCGCTCTGTGCGATGCGGATTTTGATTTTATCTGCCTGGCCAACGACACCGTTGGACAGCAAACGTTTGAATATCTGCTCGCCAGGCCGCGCGCTGCTATGATTCAATCCGGTGTCCTCACCACGCATTGTCCAGTAATAGGAGCCAATGTCCAAGGTCGACTTGCTGCTGTTCAACAGGCGATCCCAAGCCTCAAAAGTGCTCATAAACTTGGGGCTGTTGGGCGTAAAATTTAGTCCAATTGGTATCGATTCCACCAATGTTATGTTGCAATCATATTTATTATCATCATGCACATGAACAACGGACTTTAGCACAAGTGGGCGGGGATTTAACCTGGAACCGGCTAGAAAGAGCAATATAAATGCGAATAACAGAAACATTTGCAGCGCATGCAGGTTGTTTCTTTGTGTATTCCTATTCGAGACATTTTCGACGTCACCGTCATAGCTGAGCAGCGGTTGCTCTTTGTACATTTTACGCAGTTTGTTAAATTTATACTAAAAATCTTTGTTGTTGTTTAATTTCAACACCCTATCCTAATCGCAACGGGTGTGGTGAATTTGCCGACGGCTGTCATTCGCAATCAAGGTGAACTTATATGTGTAAATCCACCTTCTTGTTTGCAGGTATCAAATGCATTAGAGATGGGCGACATTTACTCATGTGTACTTAAATGTCACGAGTTACAATCGTGCCATTTCTATAGTAACAGGTACGTTAACTTAAGCCATGGGTTAAATCTGTCGCCTTTTTCCAAGCTTTTTTATTTTCGATTATATAAATTGAAATTTTTATGTCGATTTTCAATATAAATTCTAATTAATGCATAGTCTATAATATGACTGGAAGGCAATTCATTGCAATATGTTTTGTCACTAGCCCAAATGGCGTCATAAACTACTATCGATAACCTTTTAAAATCTGTCTTTTTAATTTTATCATATCTATCAAACAAAAAGAAAACAAAATCAGCTGTTTTAGGAACTAACAGGCAAAATGTTGCGAAATTTAAGCTTTTTAAGTAGCAGCAGGTATGTTAAGCATTATTCGATTATAATAAATATGATTTCTTAATACCAACGCAGAATTAGCCAGTCACTTGTCAGCGTGCTAGCAAGGAATTTCAGCACAGAAGCTGGCGCAACCAGCAGCACACAACAACAACAACCAGGGGCTGCGGAAACAGCGCGCGAGGTCAAACATCATGAAAATTTGGCTGCTGATTGGTGGAACAAAAATGGACCAATGGCCGCGCTGCATGCCTTGAACGAAATCAGGTGAATATTGAATATAACGAATATAGGTTTGTTTACACTTGCAAAATGCTCGCACAGGGTTCCTTTAATACGCGATGGAATTGTGGCGCGCGGCAGTGTTGAGTCTCGTTATATAAACACCACAAAAGTCTTGAATGGACAGCGTATTTTGGAGGTTGGCTGCGGTGCCGGCTTGCTGACGGAGCAACTGTCACGTCTTGGTGCTCAAGTGACCGGCATAGATCTGGGCGAGGAGCTTATCAAGAAGGCAAAGGCCCATTTGGTTGACTGCAGTCCCGAACTATGCGGCCGAGTTGATTACAAAGTGGAACCAATTGATCAGCACGCCAAAACGAATGGCGAATTCTATGATGCAATTATTGTATCGGAAGTATTGGAGCATGTTGATGATAAGGTGGTGCTGCTGGAGGCTTGTGTGCGTGCTTTGAAGCCAGGGGGCTCTATTTTCATAACCACAATGAACAAAACGTTGCCTATGTGGATTGGCGGTGTGGCACTTGGCGAATATGTACTGAATATAGCACCTATAGGCACACATCATTGGGACAAAATGATTGCGCCACTCGACGTTCAGCGCATATTGGACACAAGTAAGTGTTAAACACGTAATAATACATTTGAACAAAAAAGTTGACGACTCCTTTCTTAATGCTCAGTGAATTGTCAGACTGTACTGGTGAATGGCAGCACCTATGACTTTTGGAGCAACACCTGGCGCTGGATAAACTGCACACAATTGTGTTATGCACTACAGGCGGTTAAGCAATTGCAGACAGAATGCAGCTAAATAAATTTATTGTACATTGTATTTAAGAGCTAAGTCATTATAAAAGAAATGTTAGATTATTATGCATCATCGTCCTGTTTCGGCCTTTTAAACTGTTTCTTCTTTTGCCACGTTTGTTGTATACCATCCCCATTTGATTTGCGTTTGTTAAACTCATTTTTCGTGCTAAACTTTTTATGCATGGATTTGCATGCCGCTGGCGCTTGATTGGCATAGCAGGCTTCAGCCATCTCCTGGTCGGTGACATCTTTGCGCTGTTCGGGTTTCGTTTGGCCCGCTTTCTCTGCCATTTCCAGCTCCAACAAACGTTCCAGCTCCGGATTCATGCCACGAAAACTGAGTCGCCCATCGATGAGTCCTTCACAAATTGCATAGCTCGGCTCAACAATATAATTTGAATTACTATTGATCATCTTATCGTTTAGTTCATTGGAGTACAGAGCGCGGCTCTGTTCGTCATCTGCTTCCTTGGCCACTTTCTCTTTGGTGCGTTGCATGAACTTCATGTCCAATATGCCGCGTGAAAGTTTTGGTTTTATTTTCGACGGCATTTTTACAAATGTAGACAGATTTTTACAAATACAGACAGATTTGCCTTCAAAAATGGTAAAGTGCACGTTGTTTCAATGCAGAATGTGTGAGCAAAACAAACTGATAAATAGTGATGTGCTAAAGTGAGCAGTAACTGCGATTTTAAGTTCTTCTGTACTTGCAGTAACGTGCGCAAAGCTAGCATCGGTGATTTTTTGGACTTAGCGTCGATTTGTTCCCGTGATTTTTGCACTGTTTGTAAAAAATAATAAAAATTAATGCAAAGACAGAATTAAACAATTAAACGGTATGACAAATGAAGAATGCAGAATGAAGAGATCTACCAATAAAAAATAATAATCATTCAATTTTATGTTTTTTTATTACTTAACTAAATGGGCATTTGAAAATTGGGGTTGTGCATTTTCAGAAATATCTCTAACTAATAAAATACCTGCACCTATGTTAAAAATACCAATAGATAGCCCCAAACATTGACTAAACTATGCCAAAAATTTCGAAAAAATCTAAGGAACAGTTTTCGAGAAATTCGATATTATGTGGTCTTACCTCGGTCTGAGGCACATACAAAATTGACCAAAATTATACCCACTCATTAACTTTACTTAAACCTCTTTTCACCGATCACCTGCGAAAATGCACGGCATACCAAATGAAAGATTGATCTTTAAGGAAGCCATTAAAAGAAACTTTAACAACATTTATTGATTCGTTTTCGAGAAATAAGGCAATGAATCTACCCCCTTCTACTTGATTATTATTTTTAATTGGTAGATCTCTTCATTATCTACAATACTGCATTTTTTCATTTTGTCTTTGCATTAATTTTTATTATTATTTACAAACAGTGCAAAAATCACGGGAACAAATCGACGCTAAGTCCAAAAAATCACCGATGCTAACTAGGCGCACGTCACACGTCGACATACAAATCTAAAATTGAAGTCACATTCAAAGTAGCAATTTCAAATTCACAAGGCTAATCCCTAATGAAACTAGTGCTGAGTAATTGCGCGTGCTTTCGATAGTTGTCTTGTTATTGATGCAGCAGCCCTGGTAAATAGCTTCAAAAACATTTTATTGGAAATCAAAATACCTTATAGGTCCCTCCATTTTAGCAACCGCTATGGATATCATAGAGCGCGAAGTAGCCGAATTGCGCGCAAATTGCGAGCAGCAAATAGCTAGCAGCAAAGTAATCAGCTGCAGCTCGACGCTGGTGCGTGTGGATCTGCTTCAGGATAGGCCAAATCGCACAATTACAGTTTGTTTACGTTTTCCGGATGATGACTATCCCAAGAGCTCGTCCATTCTAGTGGAGCTGAAAAGTCGCGTTTATTCGGACAAACTGCTGGCTGAGCTAACGCGTCTAATGGATGACTATGCACGGGAACATTTAGGCAAATCACAAGCATTGCTAGTTTTGCGTTTTGCCCAGCAATACTTGTCGGATAATCCATTATGCGTGTGCCTGGACGAAATCAAGCAGCTACGCGTCGATCTAAATAACCTAGAGCGCTCGCAGCATGCTGCTGTCAGTCAGCTTAAGCTGCGCCAGCGCACAAGCTGCGTCGAACTCATTGCACGTGGCGGAAGTTATGTTTATCGCGTGACAGCCGCTGTGCCGGACAGCTATCCCAATCAGTGCGTGGAGCTGCGTGTCCATGAATCCAATTTGCCTGCTGTACTGGTGCGCTATCTGAATGGACAGTCGCGTGAGATAGCGCGTCAATGTGTGGAGCCACCGTTGCGACTCAGCAAGGATGAATTGGCCAACTTTCGTCCCGTGCACAGTTTGTATCTGACGCTAAAGTTTTGTTTGGAGGCGACACGTGACTTTTATTTGGAATTGTGTCCAATTTGTGATAAAACAGTGCTGCCAGCGCAGCCGGAAGCTGTCGTTTTGGATGAGCATGCGGATGCGTTTGTCGAGCGTGTCTACTGCGGTCATGTGTTTCATCAGGGCTGCCTAAAGCATTATCTAGCCGAACCGCCATTTCCCAAAGGCGGCAAACTTTGCCCGGCCAAGCGGCGTCATCCACGCTCCGATGCACGCACCTATATGGTCAAAGGAGGCACTGCAGCAACGGCACCGTCAGCAGCAACCAGCAACAGCTACAAACAATTGGATAGTGGCGTTTGTGGCATTAAGCTGGCGCATGATCGTTGGGTGGTCAGTGTAAAGACAGCCGAGGCACGCTGGGCACAAAAACAGGCGCGACAGCGTGAACTGGAAGAGGTCGTGGATTTTTTACAGTAAAATAGAGCTGGCAGGGGACTAAAAACAAATTGGAACAATTCTGTGTATATATAATTAATGATGTTTATTATTCGAATAATTTAAATGGCTTAAGATGCTAGGTATGAAATAAATAGTAAAAATGATAATAATTTAGACCTTTTCTCATTTCCGATTCCGATCAAAATCAAGCAATTAAATATTAAAGTTTCTCTTTGTTTTAGTAACATGAAATTTGAAAAACTTTTGGAGTCTATCTCGAGACAAAATCGACGACGATTTGGAATGAAACGTAATCGAAAATGGGAACAGGCCTGATTATGTTTTATGAACTAATGACACTTATTAACTTTAACGTTTTGAGCTGCAATCTGTGCATAATTGGTCAAAAGTTGTGCACTTTTGTATGATTTTTAATGAAGTTATTGGAGACACAACAATTAGCTAATGAGTATTACTATGCGTTGTGGGACTAGGTTGATTTGATTTAAATGGAAGGTCCTTTAGGGCTCTAAAAGCCCGTGACAATTTCATCATCCTCGTAGCGCTTGATGGGATCACCTTTGATCAACGACGAAATTAGACTAAAACGATTAAAGAGCGTTAAAAAACGTTTTTAAATGTGAATTATATGCTGCACAACTAACCAATATAAGCCCACAAAGAACATGATAAAGTAGTACCCCAAATAAATCATGCAGTTCCGTAAATGATCCTTCAACAGACCACGACTGTGTATATCGACAGGATCGTAGACGCCAAGACTATCGCGACGCTGTCGTTGCAGCTCATAGAACAGCCAGACAACCATTGGCAAATTGAGCAGAAACATTATCCAGTGGCTACAGAAACGCAAAACATTTTCGATTTTAACAAACATTTTTGAAAGGTAAATCAGTTTTAGACATACCCGGAGATGAGTAGTAGAAAGCAGAGCAGCGCATGTGAGCCAAATTTGGGTATGACCCAGAAGTTTAGGCGACGGCAGCATTCTTGTGCATTTAAATAGTCGCACTCCAAGTCGGCCAGCGTTAGCACCTACAATATATATATGGTTTTTCATTCAATTTCAAACATTTTTCCGGCTCCTTGCACACCAAAGAAAAAAAAAAAACAACTCACATAGTAAATTAATAGCAGCAGTATAGCGCCATATACGAGCAGTGTTAGGCAGAACACCGCTGTTTCGGGCAGAAACATAATTGCACAATATATATTAACTTTTACTTAGATATATAAATATATATATATATATATATATATATATATATACATATATATATATATATACGTGTATATATGTTTAAATTAGTACAAATAAATAATTTGTGACATGTTTGCAGTTTAGCTTTAATTGGCTCTAATAAGCAGTGTTGGAAAACGCCGCAAGCATGTAGCTAGTTTTCAACAAGTTGGCACTGCTGCACACTAGTGCCATCACTAGATTTTTCATTTGCTTGTAAACAAACGATTATTGATTTTTCAAGCATTTTAATAATTCTGAAGTTAGAATTAGAATTATTAAAATGGGCGGCAAGAGCTACTACTGCGACTACTGCTGCTGTTTTATGAAAAATGATCTGAATGTGCGCAAATTACACAATGCGGGCATTTCACACACCGCAGCAAAAGCAACATGCATGCGTCGCTTTGAAGGTGCGAGCACCTTCTATCTTCATTAAATGTTTATAAATACATATATGTATATATATTTGCTTTAGATCCACGCAAAATATTAATAGCGGAACGCATCAAAAAGCCCTGCAAACGCTTCCTTGCTGGCTACTGCAAATTTCAGCTATTTTGCAATTTCCGACACTATAGCGACAAACAGCTGAAGCAACTGGAGAAAACAGGTGCGTGAGAAACGTTTAATAAAATTATGTTTCCAATCAATCATTTATGAACTCATTGCAGTGAGTCAACTGAAGAAGAAACGATACAAAAATAAAAACAATTTGAAGAAAATAAAATGCAATCTGCCGCCTTCCCTTCAACCCATAGAAATGCCAAAACTCAAGCAAATAAGTTGGGAGTTAAGCTGGGGCTAAACTTTATGCTTAAATTGGACAATAAATATAGTATACATATGTATGATTATGTAATAACATTTAGTTAAACTTGTTTCGCTATTTAGGTTACGAATATGTATGTAATTATAATTAGTTTTTAATTTATTTTGTTATTTAAAATATTCATCACTTTGTCCATGATGCGTGCTATCTTTAAATTGATGCGCAAAACACGCGCATACTCATAATGAAATGATTTGGGACTGTGACCGCTAAGGTTCTCAATATCCGGATCGGTCAGATGGGCAAGCAAAAAATAACATAAATGTTCATGCTCGCCTTCAACGGCATAAAACAGACACGCGTTGCCTGCACGCCCCTCTGAGGCATTTAGGATCTCATGCTTTAGTCGAAACTTAAGCAGCTTTGCCTTGCTTAGATCGAGTCTATCGCAGGCACTTTCATAGTACTTAGCAAATTTCATCTCTTCCTTCTGCTCAATGTTTTTACTGCTGCATGCTTTGTTCGGATCTTCCGGCTCATCCGTACGATGATAGACTGCCGCACCCAACTGCCTCTGATCGATGGCATCCAACATAACTTCAGCCATTTTATAACGATTGTGTCGAATGGCAATGTGAAGAGCCGTATAACCATCATCGTTTGTTTCTGTCAGTAACTTAAGATCAATGGCAAGCATTAATTCGCGTAGCGACTCCAACTTCACGTTATTTATGATTGCAATGTGTATAACCGTATTGGATTCGTCATATTTATGATTGGGCAGTACGCCAGCCTCAAGCACAATTCGAACAGCTTCGGGTTCACAGTCATTGGTTATGGCCAGTTGCAGACAATCTTCGTCAGTAGAACTTAACAAGTCATTGAAATCCACGCCTTGCCTCAATTTGGACCACACAAAAACTTGACGCTTTAGGCCCGGAATGTCACCAATCATTATTGCATCATGTATGGGCCTGCAAAAAGAGCAAAAAATAAGCAAACACATTCATATTACACTAAATATACAAGAATATATGATATAAACATACAGTAAACCCTCCTTGGACATAACAGGTGCTTTTAAGTACTCTTTGGCCATTGTCTTAACAATGATACTTTGAGTATCATTGCGAATGTAGTGATCAATATCATCGCACATATCAAGTAGATTTACGTCACTAAGACATGTCGATAAATTGGATGCATTTGAATCTCGACGTTGCATTGCATTCTTGGACGTTGTAGGGGGGCTTGGGAAGCTTACGTAGGTGGGGAAGTTCGGGAAGTTTTCAAGGCTTGTGCTGCTTGCAACCCTTCTGTTGCGTGTGACGCTTGGGCGGCTTATGTTGCTTGTTATGCCTGTGTTGCTTGTTTTGCCTGTGTTGCTTGTTATGCCTGTGTCGCATGTTATGCCTGTGTTGCTTGTTATGCCTGTGTTGCTTGTTATGCCTGTGTTGCTTGTTATGCCTGATAGACTTGTGTTGCTTGATAGGATTGAGTTGC
Organism: Hirtodrosophila cameraria; assembly: GCA_949708635.1. Taxonomy (NCBI): domain Eukaryota; kingdom Metazoa; phylum Arthropoda; class Insecta; order Diptera; family Drosophilidae; genus Hirtodrosophila; species Hirtodrosophila cameraria. Next base: position 45,182,976 of record OX453090.1, read on the forward strand.
TTGATAGGCTTGCGTTGCTTGGGAGGCTTGTGTTGTTTGGGAGAGCTGTGTTGCTTGGTGGGCTTATGTTGTTTGGTGGGCTTGTGTTGTTTGGTGGGCTTGTGTAGCTTTGGAGGCTTGCGTTGCTTGTGCTCGGACCGAGTTGCTGGGCAAAAGAAATTTAACAAAATATTAACATTTAACAAAAGATTGAGATATGTTTAGGTGTTCTTACAGGTGACATCACTTTGTTTCTCTTCACTGGCGGCAATGGGGTCAGTTGCTTCTCCTCCCGTTCCTGCAATGCCATTTGTGCCGCAGATCGCTTGACAACTTTGGGCACACATGTGTTCCGCTTTCTGCCGCGCTTGCAGGGCACTTTCTTGGGCGGCATATAGTCCTCGTCCTTCTTTTCCTTGTCATCCGTTTTGTCTGCGGCGCATTCTGGCTGGGTGGACGGCACGGAATTTACAGTGGACTTGGTATAAGTATCTTGTATTTCAGTTTGGGTTGACGCATCTGCTTTTAGGGGTTTTTTGCCGTCAGCAATATTAGAGCAATGTTTACACTGATTAGGGGTTGAGATAGCTGCTGTTGACTTATCAATGCTACGTCCATTAATAGCCTCGATTACGCGCTGTTGTAGTGCTTTATCGGGCAGACGCATAAGCAATTTAAAGATGTCCTCGTAAACGGACTGAAAGGATTTGCGCTGTATATATGTATTGGTTATAACATTGGCTGGCAAATGCATAACACGCAAACCAGTTGTATTTAAGATGGGGGCTGCTGTGGCAACACCGTTTTGTGGTTTCTTTATAATTTCTTGAGCAGTCACATTTATGTGCTGCACTTTGGTTAACAGCACTTTCTTCATTGTTGTTGACAGTTTGCTGAACACAGCGTCGCTTGCTTTGGTAATTATCGCGTTTGTTGTCTCTTTTGGGGGAGATCTCGTTTTAATTTGTTGAAAATTATATTAAGTTGGTTTTTCCCCAGCACGCTTGCCAAAGCAACCTCAATTATAGTATATTAGGGCTGCTAACGATATATCGTGGGCTATTTGGCGTTTTACAGCACTGGAAAAAAGACCAAATTTTTATTAACATGATTTCCTACTGCAAACCAAATTGCAATTTAAATGACTTTGTTTAAAAATGAAAAGAACGGCAAGTCTTTGTTTTAGATATATATCTGTAATTTAAATTGTACGATTTATTGTTAATATTGTTTGCAATTTTCGTTGCGTGCGGCAGCAAACTCAACAATTCTCCAATCCTGCTACTCTGTTAGCGTATACACAACTGATAATGATAATAGGATTTAGTTCGCATGCGTATGGGCACAGTTTTAAATAAAGTTTTTTTTTTTCAATTAATTCTGCAAAAATGTCGACCACTGCCACCGAAAATCACATGTTTAAATATTTTGCATATTTTAAACCCAAAACTAGATTTGCTACATTATTGTATGCAAGATAAGATACACGGGTAAACTACACAGACCGTTTGTGCAACTTAAAGTTTATTTTTTCTGTTTGCGCAAACAGGTCGAAAGTTAAATGTTGTATGTAGACTTTATCGAACTGTGGCGAATGCGTGCTATTTCGATAATATATGTTCACTGCTTGAACTACTTGCACACAAGCACAAATCGATAACAACAGTAGGCATTTTGTGTGAATGGCAAACGGCAGAAACATTTTAATATTTGTATGAACAAAATATACAAAGCTCTCAACATTGCGACTACAGTAAATCAAAACTAAAAAACTTTTAATGAGATTTGTTTAATGAGTACGCGTTACGTAGACTCGCATTCGCGCCATGGACGCAAAATCTCCATCAGCGGTTCTGGCAGCGGTGGCGGGACAAACAATAGCAACAATAACAGCAGCCAATACACGCGCCATAGTCGCTCCCGTTCGCGTTGCCGGTAAGAATATTTTAACATTTTTAAAAACACACTAGCTTACAACAGCGGCTCAGTACAGATTTCCATTACCTTACGGTTTTTAAAGCGAAGCAGGGCGGTGAATTTTCCGAAATTCGTGAAAATATAACGAATAATTTTAAAGCTGATCAGATAAAAATGGAAAAAGTTACATATAGCAGACCGTTTTCCTGAGCGGGCCGAAAAGTGTAGCATGTCACTTAGCTGTTATATTTTGATTGTCTTCAAACTCTGTTTTAAGGCTCTGGCTAAAAAACCGTTGCGCGTGTGGGTCATGGCTAGGAAAATATTCGCCCACGTTCGGAAAATGGGCTATTAAATCAATTTGCAGCTTATTGTTATTTTCTTGCAGCGACCTCAGCTGGGAACAAGCTGGCAACAGGCGACGGGATTCATGCTCACGCAGTCGTGAAAATTTGATGCGAAATCGAAGCGCAAACAGCGATGACAATGATTTGAATCGCGGTCTAATCACCAACGAGGACCGAGGCAACAGATATGACAATACAAATTCTCGAAACAATAATCTTCATCGTCGTGAAGATAAATACGAAATTGGTCGAAAGCGGAATAGAAAGCGAGAGCGGGATAGAGAGCAGGACCGGGATAGAGAGCAACAGCGGGATAGAGAGAATGAACCTGATCGTAATAGGGATACAGAGCGGGATAGAGAGGGAGAGCAGGATAGACAGCGAGAGCAGGATAGAGAGATTGACCGTGATCGTATTGAGAATGGAGAGCGAGATGGAGAGCGAGAACAGGATAGAGAGCTTAACCGTGATCGTGAGCACAACTCCGGCAATGAAAAACGCATAGACTTCAAGTAAGTATTTCTACACCTAAAACCAGGGAATCAAACCGGAACCGTTAACCGAAATTAACCGATTAAAACACAGAACCGGAAACAGTACTGAAATTAAGAATTTTTTGAGAACAGATATTATTGGAACTGAAAAGACTGTACCAGAACCGAAACTTTGTACCGGTACAGTTTCAGTTTTGATTGACGTTGTCGCCAAGGCTTTTTTGCCGTTTATGTTTTTTGAAAAAACAACTGTTGATTGAGAACATAAATAACGGAGACCGTTGCCAGCAACGGAACAGACGAAGTAATTACAGTTTAAGCAAGTAAGAACGTTGCAGTCGGATGCTCCCGACTGCGATATACTCTTTTTTAGCCACTTTGCGGAAAAAGAAATTGGCGTGGCAATTGTATTTTTGGATAAAACTTTCAAGTTTTGCTATCAATTTAAATTTGGTTGTGCAAGTTCTACAGGTTTGCGAGAAACAATCTTTGCTCGATTGCAAAGGCGGGGGTGGGCATAGCTAAATAATTTTTATCCAAACTCATAGGGCAACAGAATTCAACCTGCAAAATTTGGTGATTCTAGCTAAAGGGGTGTGGGAGATACAGACTTTGCTTATTTGTGGGGGCGGGGTGAGCGTGGCCAAATTTTTTTAAAGTCAGATCAATCAAGGAATTAATTGGTAGCCTTTGTACTAAATTTGGTTAAGCTGGTGGGGGGGGGCTGGAGATCTTAACACTTTGTCTGCCTATGGTATATATCAACATATATACCAAGTTTGGTTGCTCTAGCTTTAAGAAATCATAACCAATTCGGAACCTGTTACCGAAATGTTAGTTTCGGTACGTACCAGAACCCGAACCGCAGCTGAAATACGATTCGGTTTGATGCCCTGCTTGCAACCATACCCACACTAAAACGAATATGATATATTTTTGATCCTTAAGCTCCGAATATCGTTCGCATAACAATGTCAGCAGAGCACAGAGTGGCAATAATCGCGATCGGCAGCAGTATCATTCTGCCGACAAGGAGCGCTACGAAAGCGACAAGAGCGATGATAGCCACTTCATAAGCAACAACGAAGTCTTAAACGAAATTAGAGTATTTGGTTTGCACAACGATATCACGGAGAAAGATGTGAGTACCAAATAAAACAGAGCAAAGATATAAATTGGCGTTATCAACATTCAAGTGACAGTCGATTCAGAAAAGGAATCCCCAATTCCGTTCAAATTTTAAGCATACTTCCATTTGCGAATCAACATTGTCAATTGTAAATCAATTTATTTTACTTTGTAGATTCGGCAGTGAAAGCATGGTTTTTAAATTATTCCTTTGTGACAATTTAATATAACTCTCAACTTCCATTAAATAACAAATAATCACCTTCCTAAATAATTAATAATTATGCGTATTTAAATATACTTTAATCGAGCTTTATTTGCTTTGTAGATTTCGAACGCGCTGGATGAAATGAATATAAAGTTCTTGTCCGTACGCGTTATACGTAATCGATTTACAGGTGTGTTTCACTAACAAACCTAATAATCAAAGTTATTTTTACCAAAAATTGCAAGTTTTTTGACAAAAGTATTTTTATTTAAAATTAAGGTGAATCTCGCGGTTACGCGTTAGTCGAATTTAAAACAGCTGAGGAAGCAACGCGTTGGATGGAAATAACTCAGGTAGCATAAGAAGAAACCAAGCAAGCATTTACGAAATTCCTGGAAACACGTTATGCGAAATTTACTTAAGTTCAGTTCCCTATTGCAACTTGTTGTTTTAATTTGAATTTATCTAACGAAATTCTCAATTTTTCGTTATCGAATTTAAGTTACTCCGTTTTATCTGAAGCTCTTGAGCCAAGATTAAATTTTTCTTTCGGATGGAGCGTTGGGAATATTATTCTGAACGTTATTTCTAATTTGTAAAATGAGTTCACTAACGGGAACTGAGCTTACAAAAGCATTAAAACGTATTGCGTTTACTTTTAAATGTAAAACCGACAATAATAACTAACCGATGCCATTTTCTGTTGTTTCTTTCATGTTTTTCATGCAGGGCACGATGAGTTTGGGCGAGCATACCATCTCTCTAGAATATGCTACAGTGAGAATTACAAATCGTCATTGCATAAATAAATAAATAATTGTTTTCGATCTTCCAGTTTAACGTCAACAAATTCAAACGTCGTTATATGCGTCTAAAACGCTTACAAGACGAGGGCATCGATGAAATAAGCACAACATTGACAAAACGTAAGCAAATCAAAAACATATGGCTTTCAATCAAATGTATTCCATTTTAATGCAGGAATCATGCTGCGTAATCTGGATGCACTCACAAATGAGGAGAGTGTCTTAACTGCTCTGCAGAAGGTGTTGCCCAAACTGGCGACAATTGCTAACAAGGTGCGCATTAGTCGTGACACACTTACCAAAACTTCTCGTGGCATTTGTTATCTTAATTTTGAGACGCTCGTCGATTCCATGGATGTGCACAATGCGTTAACCTCACTTGATCCACCTTTAAAGATTGATGATCGGGATGGTGAGTTAATTGTTAAAGCTTTCTTTCAGTTTTATTCATATATAACCTCTGCTTTATAGTCAGCATCAGCTACTGCATGGACGCTGAGACTCATCAAGTATCGAAGGATTCGCAATCAGCCATTGGCAGTGTCAGCGGTGCCTTGACCGCTGTATCCCCCTCAGACGCTAGCGGCACTTATACCTTAGCCGACGTGCCGCGTCTGGCCAAATACAATGCTTCACTTTACGCTTCTACTCCGGAAGAACATGCACATTATGTGCAGTATTACACCAACTATTTTGAGGCCTATATCAAGACGGCCGGAACGCAGCCCGGCGATCAGCTGCTCGGCGGTGAACCGGTGAAGTTGCCGACAGCGGCAACTTTTGCGAAGCGTAGCGTGATTCCGCCCACGGGCAACAGTGGCGCAACGTATCGTGAGTGTAAAAATTAATATTTTTTGTGTGCATATATCTTGTGATTCTGGCTTAACCGATATTCTATCTACACAGCTGCCCCGGATTTAACCCAATATCAATATGATACTACTTCAGGCAAGTACTACGATCCCAGCACGGGCTTGTACTACGATGCGCACTCCCAGTACTATTACAACGATGAGACGGGTGCCTATTTATATTGGGATCAGCGACGCAGCACGTATATACTTGCCACACCGGCCTCAACGCAAGCACCGTTAAAGGAGTCATTGGAGCAGGAGACGCTGGCTGTAGAAAAGGACGAGGAAATGGCTAAAAAGAATATTTCCAAAGACAAAGAGAACAACATGCTTGAAAAGGCCATGGTGGCCAAGGCTATTGTTAAAGACATGGAGAAATGGGCTAAGCAACTGAATCAGAAAAAAGACTATACGGCAATGGCCAAACCTAATCCGGTCAAGCGTCCGAGCATGTCGCGTACTAAAGTTAACGCCTATGCTGATGTGGGCTTCACCATACTAGAAAAAACGGAGCAAACCACAGCACCATTGAATAAGCTTGTGAATGTCTATGGCAATAGCTCCGAATCCGAGGAGGATGAATTGAACTATGTGAACTATCAGAATTTAACCTGCCTGCTATGCAGACGTGCTTTTCAATCACACAACATACTGCAAAAACATTTAAAGATGTCTGAATTGCACAAGGTTAATCTAGCCAAGCTTAAAATGAGCAGCGGTGTGGGCGCAAGTAACGATAATACAAAAAGCGCGATTAGGTTAAAAGAAAATTTAACCAACAACTGTCGTGATCGCACAGAGGAGCCCAGACTTAAAAATGGTATGGTGGATCCGCCTCCGTCCAATGGCCGCCAAGAGCGTTTCGAGCATGTAATAAATAAAAAGGATTCCGTTGCAGCGCCTGCAATGCCGATCAGCTCCAACAATGTGGGCAGTCGATTGCTTCAGAAAATGGGCTGGTCAGAGGGACAGGGCCTGGGTCGCAGTAACCAAGGAGGCACACAGATCATCGAGGTTTTTATGCAACATAATAATGTTTAAACATAATTAAATTCACTATTTATTATATTTTTATGGCAGCCCAAGTTGCGATTGAACAATATGGGCTTGGGGCACTTGAGCAAGGGCAATGTTCCTGGTCCTGGAGAGGATTACAAGACGTTCATCAAGAAAATGATGAAATCGCGATATAAGAATGCTTGAAGTTTCTATATTACTTATTCATTTTATGTTATAATTATGTTTCTCATTTATTTTTCAGCCTGACATTATTATCCCTATCACAAAAATTAAAAAGCTTAATTGTGTACAATAATAAAAATATAAGAACTGCAAAAAAATAATGTGTTCATTTTTGTTAATCTTATTTATTTATTAATTACCTAAAATAGTAATTAGGAATACTACCTAAAGAGCTCTACGAATCTAAATAAGACCTCAAAAAATGATACATGAAACAACAACAACGGTCTTTTATATAGTGTGGGGTGTTATTTTAATTTTTTGGGCTTTATTTATTTTTATTTCATAATGAAATGAGACCCTAAAACTAATTTTTGGGGCCTTACATATTTCAATTTTATTAGGAAATATTTATAAATACATATATTACGATTATAAATATATTACTAAGAAAAACAAAAACATCAAAAAAAGTTAAGGTGTTATATCATTTCTGAAATTGGGGTATTATTTCATTATGAAGTAACATCCCAAATTTGGGGACTTATTTCATTTTCTTTTTTGGGGCCTTATTTCATTGGAGCCTTATTTCCTGCAGCCTGACGTCTTGTTGTTTAGGAAAGTATCTGTTTATCTTATTTTAATGTTTATACAAAGCTCAATGCATTTTGCGGTTTTTTTTTAATGCTTTATAATGTACATTTGAAATCATTGAGAGCGGGAAACACGAATGCTTCTTCTTTTCTATGATTTAATTTCAATAATTTGCACTAAGACTTATCGATAACAAGAGTAGGCATTTCCTGTGAATGACAAGCACACCGAGATTTTTTCCATTCCGTGTGTCCTATTTGTTAGAAAAAAATATTGAAAGCAGAAAATACAATAAGTTTACGTGAGATCTTTGTTATTTTACTTAACTAATGAAAGAGCTGCGTGCCAACTTTTGCTAATTGTGCACACGTTTGTTCTATTCTGATAAGAATTCAGCTGTAGGTACGCGTAACATGGACTCGCATTCACGCTATGGGCGCAGTATTTCTGGAAGTGGGGGTGGTGGGGGCAACAATAGCAGCAGCCAATACAGGCGCTATAGTCGTTCCCGTTCGCGTTCCCGGTAAGAACTATGCACATTATAAATATATTGGATCGATTTGCTTATTTTTGAATATATTTTTATATTTTTACAGCGACCGCAGCCGCGAACAAGCTGGTTACAGGCGCCGGAATTCTCGGTCACGCAGTCGCGATCGTCCGATGCATCACAATCGAAACGCCGGCGGGGATGACAAGGATTTGTATCGAGATTTAATTAACGATGACTACAACGAGGAACGGGGCAACAGCTACGGCAATAACTACAATAATTCGCGCAACAATTATCATCGTCGCGACGGTAACTTTGATAATGAGCGCGATCGGGATCGGGAGCGTGAACGTGACCGTGATCGTGATCAGCGCTGGAGAAACTACGATCGAGAGCCACGCGATCGCAATTCCGAATATGATAAATGCATGGATCGCAGGTAAATCTTGTTGCTCCTTAATCCACAATCCACTCTTACAATAATATCTGTCTGCTGATACTGCAGCCGCGACTATCGACCGCATAATAATGGCAATGTCAGCGGCGGACTGAATACCAACAATCGAGATCGGGACCGCCGCTATCCAACCGACGAGGACAGCTACGATAGCGACGAGAGCGATGATAGCCAGTATCGTCGCAACCACATCGTAACCAGCAACGAGGCATTGAACCAAATCATAATATTTGGCCTGAAAAAGCATATCACTGAGGCGGATGTGAGTAGCTTCAATTCTGACCTGTTTCGATTCCGATTTGACCATAAATTCAGGCCTGTTCCCATTTCCGATTCCGATCAAAACATTTGGAATTGTTCTGAATTTCCAAAATCATAGGGAAATACAGATTAAAAGGGTTTATTTTTAATATAGTGGAATGAAAAGTATTCGAATATATCTTTAAAAGTTGAGAATATTTCGGATTGAAAAGTTCTCAGAAAGCTTAAGTGTTCCGATCTTTTCTCTTTCCGTGCTTAAAAACCTTATTTAGTTGATTTTGTAAATTCAGAACTGCTGAACGAAAACAACAGTAGATCACAAATCTTTGAACATGCTAAATTTAAAGAATACTTCCGAAATGATTTGAAATAATTCCAAAATTGCTACCAATGTAAATTTCTCTTTTAAGATTATGGGCGCGCTGATACAAGAGAATATGGAACCCTCTTCTATACGTCTCATACGCAAAAGACCTACAGGTGGGTTACAAAATCGAATCAAATATTTGAAATAAGCTTAACGAGTAGTAATACAAATATATACACGAGGTGTAAGTATTTCTTTGCGTCGACTTGACGGTAGTCCGGCAAAAGTTCGCACCGTCAACCAAATTGAATATACATACTTGGCCTTCCTATAAAACGACAAAACAAAACAATAAAAGCAAAAAAAAAATAAAAAAAATAAACAAAAAAAAAATACCCAAAATGTTACAAATATATCAAACAAACAACATTTTTTGACATAAACATTTTGTATCTGCTTCTATCTAAAATTTAGGTGCATCACGCGGTTTCGCATTTGTCGAGTTTAATACCGTTGAGGAAGCAACACGTTGGATGGAATTAACTCAGGTATCACAACAAGAAACCAAGCAAGAAATTTCAAAAACAATCGGCAACAATATTTACGAAATTTGTGCCTTAAGTTCAGTTCCATATTTTGCAAAACTCCAAAGTTATTTTAATCGTATCGTATCGTTCACTTTCATTAGTATCATGATATTTTTCGAGATTAGTTTAGTTTTATTTTGCGGTACGAAAGTTTTTGGTCTTTTAAATTTGTCATTTACCTTGCCTGACTCATAAAACGATAGTTCTAGAAGGGAACTGAACTTAAAGTAAACATTTCAATTTATTGTGCTAACTATTGAATGGATAACCAACAACACCCAACTGCAACGACATAAAGATCAACAACAACAACAACTGCGCGTTTAAGACACAGAAGCAACCTGGTGACTGTGTACTCTGTGCATCTTATGCTAGTCCAAAGGTCAATCAATAATCGATACCATTTCCTCTTTTTTCTTTCTTTCCTTATCCATTCAGGGCACGCTGAAACTGGGCGATCAACGCGTCTCTCTGCAATACAGTCACAAGCGCATTACCGACTGGCATTGTGTTAAGGTACGAAATGTTGAGCACTAACTAATCTTTACATTAGAACAACATTACTAAGCTAGTCTCATTTTCTGATTTGCAGTGTGGCGTCTACAATTTCAAGCGACGATTTGCCTGTTTCATGTGCATGGCATCTAGAGCTGAAAGCGAAAGCATCCTATCTGGCGGCGGCGAGGGCATCGACGAGGTTAGCCCAATTCTAACAAAAAGTATGCAAACTATAAACACAATTTATATTGACAACAACTATAAGTTTCCAATTATAATGCAGGAATCATGCTGCGTAATCTAGATGCACTGACCAATGAGGAGAGTGTCCTAACTGCTCTGCAGAAGGTGTTGCCCAAACTGGCCAAAACCGTTAACAAGGTGCTCATCAGTCGTGATACACTCACCCAAACTTCTCGTGGCATTTGTTATCTTAATTTCGAGACGCTCGTCGATTCCATGGATGTGCATAATGCGTTAACCTCACTTGATCCACCCTTAAAGATTGATGATCGTGATGGTGAGTTAATTGTTGAGGCTTTTGTTCAGTTTCATTAATATATGAACCCTTTTTTATAGTCAGCATCAGCTACTGCATGGACGCTGAGAGTCGTCAAGTATCCAAGGATTCGGAATCAGCCACTGGCAGTGTCAGCGGTGCCCTGGCCGCTGTGCCCCCCTCAGACGCTAGTGGCACCTATACTTTAGCCGACGTGCCGCGCCTGGCCGAGTACAGTGCTTCCCTCTATGCTTCTACGCCAGCAGAGCATGCCCATTATGTTCAGTACTACACCGATTATTTTGTAACTGAGATCAAGAAAGGCGGACCGCTGCTTGGCGTACAACTGCTCGGCGGTGAGCCGCATGTGACGGAAGCCAATTCCGGCGCAGCTGTGGCTCTCTCGGCCATACAGCGTAAACAGAAGAAAATGAGTAGCATTGAGACGACAGCCACAGCAGCGGCAACAGCTGCAGCGCAGGCGGCAGCTGCGGTAAAGGCAACTTTTGCGGCACTGAATGTGGTCACGCCCAAGGGCAACGATGGCAAGACCTATCGTGAGTGTGCAGTTCTCAAATCTATCTATCAGACAAGAACTAAATCATATTTGTTGCCTTACAATTATAGCTACTCCCGATGTGACTCAGTATCAGTACGATGAAACATCAGGATACTACTACGATCCTAGCACGGGCTTGTACTACGATGCGCACTCACAGTACTATTACAACAATGAGACGGGCGCCTATTTGTACTGGGATCAGCGCCGCAGCACGTACATACTTGCCACACCTGCCTCAACGCAAGCAGCTTTGAAGGAGTCACTGGCGCAGGAGGCGCTTGTTGAACAAAAGGATGAGGAGACGGCCAAGAAGGACAAGGACAAGACAAAAGACAAGGACAACAACAAGCATGACAAGGTCAAGGTGGCCAAGAAGATCGTTAAGGACATGGAGAAATGGGCTAAGCAACTGAATCAGAAAAAAGACTATACGGTGGTAGCCACACCGCAGCCCATACTGCCTGGTCGTGGTGATCCAATTGAAGGTCCGAGCACATCACGTGCTGCAGCTGGCGTCTATGCTGATGTGGGCTTCTCAATATTAGAAAAGAAAGAGCGAGCCAAGCTGAACGACTATGTGCCTCCGCCAGCCGCTGCGCCTATGAATAAATTGGTCAATGCCTATGGCGGTGGCTCGGATTCGGAGGAGGACAACGGTGGCGTAGGCGGCACTGGAGGTGCAGGTGGTGCAGCTGCCGTTGATGAAATGGACTATGTTGACTTCCAGAAACTTACCTGTCTGCTGTGTAAACGTGCCTTTCAATCTCATGATATACTGTTGAAGCATTTAAAGATGTCCAACTTGCACAAGGAGAATCTAGCCAAGCTTAATATGAGCAGCGGTGCGGGTGCCAGTAACGATGATGTTGCGGGCGCGGGTTTGTCGTGAGTTTAACAATCTTTTCAGTTCATTTCGATTAGCAGCTTAAGAGTAAACCTTAATCAACAGCTATCGTGATCGCGCCAAGGAGCGCCGACTTAAGTATGGTGAAGGCGACCCGCCTCCTCCAAATCGCAGCCGTGAGCGTTTTGAGCATGAGATAAAAAATTTGCAGACTCGTCAAAAGGAAAGCGGTCCAGCGCCTGCATTGCCCATTAGCTCCAATAATGTGGGTAGTCGGTTGCTTCAGAAAATGGGCTGGTCGGAGGGACAGGGTCTGGGTCGAAAGAACCAGGGACGCACACAGATCATCGAGGTTTGTATGCAATATAATAATATCTTATCTAAATAACAGTCATTGATTTTATGTTTATTTGCTTTCAATTAGACCGAGGCGCGATCGAACAATGTGGGTTTGGGCAACAAGAACAACGCTTTTGCACCTGGCGAGGATTACAAAACATATATCAAAAAAATGATGAAATCACGCTATGAAAATGCTTAAGGTTTCTTTGTTATTTTATTTTCTTTATTATATGATTTCATGAAGTCATACATTTATAGAAGAAAAATTACCTCAAATTTCAAGCCTTTACAAAATGTTCATCCCAATCATTTAATTAGCTAAAATACAACTAGTTTATTAAATTTATATAATATATATAAATGGTGAAAAATAAGAGAATGCCTGAAAGAATGGTTTGCATAGAAAATATTACTGAATCAAAGAGAATATATTAATACTTACATATATTTACTTTTTGATTGAATGTTATAAGCAGGGACCGTAGTCATTATAAGTTATATAACAAAAATTACATGATAATGATTATTTTTCAAATTTTATCGTTTTTGTTCAAAGATAATTATTATTTTTGAGTAATTCAATTAAACTTAAAACATAATCATTTTTTTTGATCGAAAAAAAATAAAACTCAAAAATAATGATTACAAATGGTTTTTTTTTTTTGCTTAAAATAAAAATCAACAATTTTCGGCGTCTGTGTTGCTTTTACACCAATATTATTACATATTCTTGTAAAGCGACCACAAAGCTACCCCCCAGTACTAATTTTTTTCTGTCAATAAGTACTTTTTGCAGATATAGGCCTGCAACTGGTTGTAGTGTTACTGGAATTTAGCTGATTGTAGGTTAACTAGTATTATTGCAGTTGCATGAGGGGTAAACTTGAGACATTTAAGAACAAAGATAAATAAGATAATAAATAAATAAATTAGGGTGTACATAACGCTTTTCATCCCAATACTCCATAATATTGGAGGTCAAGCCAATTGTCTTTGGGCCTTTATGCCTTCTCTATTTGGACTGTTGGATCACCATCTTCAGTTTCATCTTCTGAAGCTACTTCGATGGCTTGCAAGAACCCGTTCAACAGCGAGCAGGTGTTTGAGATTTGCGAAAATAATGCATTCTCTGCCTCTAACGATTTGGATGCAATTGAATTTGCTGAGCCAGGCCGTGCTATTGGGCTAGTTGAGAGTTTTAGTTCCAGTCAGTAAAAAATGCTAACACTTCAATGTATGTTTCTAAGCATAGAACGCCCGGAAAAATTGAAAAATATTTCAAACTAAACTACAATCAGTTAAATTCTAGTAACACTGCAACTAGTTGCAGGACTATATCTGCTAAAAGTATTTATGTATTATTATACATATACTAGCATTTCCCGGCGTGCGGTGCTACGCCCCGTATAAAATCATATTCGCACAAAAATGTAACTTCCTTCAACCTTAACCAACAGTTTTCTACCCAACAGGGTAAATTTTTCAGTTGCAGTTTTAACCTACTTTTTACCTACAGTTTTTAATGAATTTTCATATTGATCTTTGCAAATGAGTTAGGAATAAATCGCAAATGAACTCAACTTTCGTCTTTTTACCACCCACTTTCCACCCGGGAATGTGAATTTTCTGGAAAATTGGTAGCAAGTTTTAAATGAATTTTCACATTGATCTTTGCAAATGAGTTAGGAATAAATCGCATAAGAACTCAACTTTGGCCTTTTAACCACCCACTCTCAAACCCGGGAATGTGAATTTTCCGGGTAATTGGTTTGCAGTCTTAAATGAATTATCATATTGATTTTTGAGAATGAGTTTGAAGCAAATCGCATAAGAACTCAACTATGGCCTTGTCACCACCCACTTTCCACCCGGGAATGTGAATTTTCCGGAAAATTGGTATGCAGTTTTTAATGAATTTTCATATAGATCTTTGAAAATGAGATTGAAGCAAATCGCATAAGAACTCAACTTTGGCCTTTTTACCACCCACTTTCCACCCGGGAATGTGAATTTTCCAGAAAATTGGTATGCAGTTTTTAATGAATTTTCATATTGATCTTTGAAAATGAGTTTGAAGCAAATCGCATAAGAACTCAACTCTGGCTTTTTTACCACCCACTTTCCACCCGGGAATGCGAATTTTCCGGAAAATTGGTATGCAGTCTTAAATGAATTTTCATATTGATCTTTGAAAATGAGTTTGAAGAAAATCTTATAAAAACTCAACTCTGGCTTTTTTACCACCCACTTTCCACCCGGGAGTGCGAGTTTTCCGGAAAATTGGTATGCAGTCTTAAATGAATTTTCATATTGATCTTTGAAAATGAGTTTGAAGCAAATCGCATAAGAACTCAACTTTGGCCTTTTAACCACCCACTCTCCACCCGGGAATGTGAATTTTCCAAAAAATTGGTATGCAGTTTTAAATGAATTTTCATATAGATCTTTGAAAATGAGTTTGAGGCAAATCGCATGAAAACTCAACTTTCGCCCATACAACCTTGACTACCCATTTTCCACCCAGGGGGGTGAATTTTCCGGAAAATTGGTATGCAGTCATAAATTATTTTTTATATAGATCATTAAAACTAAGTTTGAAGCTGATCGGATGATAAACAAAAAAGTTGCATACATCGGTTTTCCGCGAATTTTCCACGTATCCCGACCGAATTTTCCAAAATCCGCTCTTAGTGCTCACTTTCGGTACATTCCTAAGTTACTGTGAAAATTTCAGCCATCTATCTCTTATGGTTTGGGCCCTGCGTTGATTGCCAATCGCCAATCACCAATCGCCAGTGAGGACAAACTCTTTTATATATATAGAAGATACATTGGTGTAAAATGTAACACAGAAGCCGTAAATTACTGTTGAGTTTTATTTTAAGCGAAAAAAATAAAAATCATTTATAGTCATTGTTTTTGAGTTTTATTCTTTTTCGATCAAAAATAATGATAATGTTTTAAGTTTTATTGAATTACTCAACAATAATGATTATCCTTGAACAAAAACGCAAAAAACAGAAATTTAAAAATCATGGCAGGAATGCAGAGATATTAAAAAATAAAATTTCTGGTGTGAATCGTTTTTTTCTAGGCTCATTATAAGTAGGTGTTTTTTTTTTTTGTTTAAAAAAGAAAAAATAATCATTATTTACGGTCCCTGGTGTTGGGTGGGTGGATAGGAGGGAACCACAAGAGTTGGGGTAGCTCAAGAGTATATGAACATCTAGTTCAATTTTGCTTAGCTATTCTTTTTTTGTGTTCATTTAGCTCCGTGCTTTGGTTCTTTTCACAGCAAGCAGTGTCCGTACATTTAAGCGCCAAAAGCGAATACTATATACTAAACAAATAAAAAATCAGTCATGTTGCAGAATGGCTGCAAAAATTAAATTATGTTTATTATTTTATTTTAGAACGTTTTTTACGTTTTGCAACAAACTGAATGCTTCTGGAGCATGTAAATTCAACAGCTTGCACTGCAAAGCACTTGTACTCATCGATAACTTGCACTGCTTAGCACTTGTACTCATCGATACAACTGCATTCACTGCGAATGGCAAGCGCATACCAAAAATTTCAGTATTATTTTTTTTCCTTTCGTTAAAATTCTTATAAGCTCAGTTAGCTGCTGTGAAGAATGATAACTTCTCAGGCAATTGTTGCTAGTTTGTGTACACGGTTCGGATTCTATACGAATTAAGTCATGGACTCCCATTCTCGCTTTGGACGCAGTTTTTGTAGTAGCGGCGGCGGGGAACACAATAAAAATAATAACAATAACAACAGTCAATGCAGACGCTATAGTCGCTCCCGTTCGTGTTTTCGGTAATAAAGTGCACACACTCAAATTTGTATATGTATATCAAACATACATAGGTAATCCTCAAGTGTAAGGAGATGCACAACGCTACCAAAGCACTGTCCTGGAGGACAGAGCGGCAAAAAAGGAACACGAAATGAAGTCGACCGGAACGCTGCATATTTTGTATGTGCTTTGCTGCTCTATCTGGTGCACATATTTGTGCAGCTCCTTGCACTAAGGCAAAAAAGCTACAACAGTCTTGGCTAATTGATTCATGGTCCTTGGTTTTCTGGCCACCTGGTATTTTAGATATGAAAGATTCAGGGCTTTTCCGAAATCCATACGTTTTTCAAAAGTAAAATCGACAGAATTTCAAGCGATTCACTGTTCTGACCTCCAGTTATAGTAATTTTGTTTTCACTGTTTCGAAACCGACTTTTGATTGAATTCGAATTCCGATTCCATTGCACATCTCCAGAAATGGAATTGATTGCTGTTCTGAAGTACTCAAAACTGAGACAGTTTTACTTTTTTGCCTGCGGAATGAAAGTTAATTGCCAGATTACACAAGGAATTCATAAAACAAATTCTTAAACTCAATTTTCTTATCTTATTCATCTTTTTTTGAAAAATGTATAATATACATTTTAAAAACTGTGTAAAGCAGAAGCGAAAAAGTGCAAGCAAACGTGGCTGTTCTCGATTCAACATACATATGTACAGAATTCGTAAACGTTAGGAATTCATTCGTGCTTACATTTCAAAAACGTACTGAATTTAAAACAGGCCTGTATAAAGAAAAATTGTGTTTAAGAATTTTTTATTTGAATTTACTATTTTAGTTGCCAATTTTCATTCAGCAGACAAAAAAGCAAAACTTCGAAAAACGTAAAAAACGTAAAAAATTTACCACTTAAGGAATTCAGAGAAGCAATTAATTGCGTTTTCGCAAACTTCGTACAAAATCGAAAATTAATACTAGATATTCGTTTAGTTTACTCTCTAGCCAAGCATTAGCTGTTCAACTACCAAACTCTTCACAAAATTGAATTGATTTGAATATTTATCTGAATTGTTTGCAGCGATCGCAGACGGGAACAAGCTGGCTACTGGCGGCGGAATTCACATTCACGCAGTCGCGATCATCTGATGCATCATAACCGAATCGCTAGCGGCAATGATAACAATTTGTGTCGAAATTTAAATAACGTTGACTGCAACGAGGAACGAGGCAACAGATACGGCAGCTATAAATATGCTCTAAATAAATATTATCAACATCGTTGTGACGGTGATCGAGAGCGTGATCGGTTATGGAACCGGGCAAGTGATTGTGATCGTGATCGGAACTACGATCAAGAGGCGCGTGAACGAAATTCTTACTATGAAAAGGAAATGGATCGGAGGTAAGGTTGCTGCACTTAAATTCACACACACAATTTAAATTTTTTGCGTGTTTCTGTTTCTCAGTGGCAATAAAAGCGATGGGCGATATCCTACCGAAGAGGAGAGCTGCGATAGCGATGTGAGCGATGATACTCAGCATCGTCGCAACCACATCATATCAAGCAACGAGGCTTTGAACCAAATCATAATATTTGGCCTGAAAAAGCACATCAATCAGGCGAACGTAAGTAGCTGATGAGAGCGGCTGCTTCTAAAAAGCGATATCTGTGCAATAGTAAAACTTATTCCTGATTTGCATATTGGAGTTAGTAGATTTTTGTTAAATATATCGTCAACTCTATTATAACTTTTTAAGCAGGAGTCTCACTAAAAAATATTTTATGTAACAGATTATGAGCGCACTGATGCAAGTGAATATGGAGCCTTCCTCAATACGCATCATACGCAAAAAATCAACAGGTGGGTGCAAATTTGAGCCAACTATTTTAAGTTAATTTAGTTAAAAATACTTATATACAAAAGTTGTAAGTATTTCGTTGTGTAATCGTGACAATAGTTCAGCAAAGTTCGAACCAGGAGGCATATTGAATTGGTCATCACATAAAACAAGAAAACAAAGAATAAGAAACAATCAAAAATTTATCAAGTAAAACTCCATTTTTTGACATGCACATTTTGTATTTGCTTCTATCTAAAATTTAGGTGCATCCCGCGGTTTCGCATTTGTCAAGTTTAATACCGTTGAGGAAGCAGCACATTGGATGGAAATAACAAAGGTATCACAAAAAGACACCAACAAAGTATTGCAAAATTTGTGCCTTAAGTTCAGTTCCCCTTTTTGTCAACCAGCAAACTAAATTCAAATCTATTAAGCCGTGCTCCCATTTTAATTTACATCAACAATTTCAATAAAATCCAGCGAATGTGCTTCGAAATTTGCATCATTTTGTTTTCCAACTTTCTTCCAGTGAAATTTAGATATTTATATTAGATACTTTCTGATATTAGCTATAGAAAACTATATACGTACTTTCCAATTGATTTATTCAACGATAAACAATTTGAAATTGGCAAGATTTTGTGAATGTCGGAGAACCTTCTTTTGCAATTTTAGATTAAATCGCATAAACTTTGCGAAGTTGAAAATGAAAGCACGCTAAATCGTGTTGAACATGCTTCCTGGATTAGATGTATGTATTTCAGATCATTTGCCGTCTTAGTTCGCATTTAGACAATAACGTTTATCCCATGACGTTTTTCGTTAAGTTCTGTCTTGTTGGAAAGTGTTGTAGAGAGGTTGCCTGCTCCACTTCACCTCCCTAAACGTCATCGTCTAAATGCAGATTTATTTACAAAAGTAGAACTGAACCTAAAGTAAACATCTCAATTTATTACGCCAGCTATTGAAAGGTAAACCAACACCAACCGCAACGAAATTAAGATCAACAACAACAATTGCGCGTTTAACACCCAGAAACAACCTGATGACTGGGTACTCTGTGCATATTATGCTAGTCCAAAATTCAATCACTAATCGATGGTATTTACTTTTCTTTCTTTTTTTTTTTATCTAGGGCACACTAAAGGTGGGTGATCAACACGTTTCGCTCGAGTACAGCATAACTGACTGGAATTGCGCTAAGGTGAGTAATGTTAGCGCTGTTTTAGGAAGCTCCAAGTATTATTAACTTAAGTTAAGCTGTATCTTGACTAGTTAACTATAATTAAACAGTACCAGGCCTTTCCCGGGTTCCACTTTTAGCAATTTTTATCTAAAATGAAAGGATTTTGCGTTATGAATACACTTACTATAAAAAGTAGGCCGTCAGGTGTACAAGGGCACTAACGTGTAATTACTCTGGTAATATTGCCGATAAATCAAGCTCCTTAAAATAATGTTGTAAATATAAGTTTCTGTCTTATTTGATATAATTTGTATATTTTATTACTTTTAATTTTCTTCTATTTTATTTTTTACTCCCTGTTCCCATTAAAAATGGGAAAAAGGGAGTTATAAAGTACTGCAAAAGTGTGTAACAGACAGAAGGAGGCATTTCCGACTATATAAACTATATATATTCTTGATCAGGATCAACAGCCGAGACGAACTAGCCATGTCCGTCTGTCTGTATGAACGCGTCGATCTCAGAGACTATAAGAGCTAGAGACACCAAACTTGGCATGGAGGTTCCTGTATACCATACACAGATCAAGTTTATTTCAAATTTCGGATGTGCGCCCCCGCACCCCCGCAAATCGCAAAAGACTCCCACAGCCACAATTTTAAAGATAAAGCTTTAATTTTTGGTACACATGTATGTTTAATCAATGTCTTTTGGATGTGTAAATTTCAACACAATCGGATAAATAGCACAAAAGTTATGGAAGAACTTATTTCCCCTGTCTCAGCAGGCAGAAACAACAGTTTGACATGCACTGTGCAAGTTGAGTACGCTGCTTGCTTGTGTTGCCGTTGAACTGCTTGAAATGCAAGTTGGGAGCAGGGAGTCTCGTAGTCAGGCACACTCGACTAGAGTATTCTTACTTGTTTTAAATTATTATTAATGTAAACACTTATGATACTTATTGTGTATAGAAAGCACAACCAATATTCCTACCTCTTAAACATCGACGAAATGAAACATAGAGCAGGAGAGCTTCGATACTGTCTCTTTCGCAATAACACGTTCTAATCAACTGGTTCAAACTCAGTCCCATGAGCCAATATTAAATATTAATTAAGCCATTTTGAAAATCTTTGTGGCTTCTGATCAGCAACTTTACTTCTGTTGGTGAGATGGAATTGACTAAAAATCAGTCAGAAGATCGGGTTAAGAGTTTTCCTGATGGAGCGAGGACCTGGCTGATCAGCGGTAAGTCAGACAGCTCGTCAACAGGGCCAAGCATAAAGCTTCTTAAAAGAACAGATGGTTCTTACACACAGAACCGATGAGAAACGCTAGAGCTACCGCTTTAGCTTCAGTTCCTAACTCAGAAAACTCTATATGTGAGGGTGTTTCTGCCGTACCTGATAGTTGTAAAAACAATGCTCTTAATTCACTCGCGAAAATTTTTAACAGAGGTGGAAACCGAAATGGTAGCATATCCATGCTTTTTACTATATTTAAAGGTTTTCGATCAACTTGTCTGTTTGAATTGCAGTGTGGCGTCTATAATTTCAAGCGTCGATTCATCTGCTTTATGTGCCAGGCATCTCGAGCAGAAAGTGATGGCATTCTCTCCGGTAGAGGCGAGGGGATCGACGAGGTTAGCCTAATTCTAACAAAAAGTATGCCAACTATAAACACAATTTATATTGACAACAACTAAAAGTTTCCAATTATAATGCAGGAATCATGCTGCGTAATCTGGATGCACTGACTAATGAGGAGAGCGTGCTTACTGCCCTGCAGAAGGTGTTGCCCAAACTGGCCAAAACCGTTAACAAGGTGCTCATTAGTCGTGACAAACTCACCCAAACTTCTCGTGGCATTTGTTATCTTAATTTCGAGACGCTCGTCGATTCCATGGATGTGCATAATGCCTTAAATTCGCTTGAGAAGCGCCTGCAGATCGATGATCGTGATAGTGAGTTGACTCCAAAAGGGTCTTTCTAATTTGTATTAATATCTAAAGTCTTATTTATAGTCAGTATAAGTTATTGCATGGACGCTGAGAGTCAAGAGGTGTCCAAGCATTCGCAAACAGCCTCAAACAGTGATTTCAGTGCTTTGACTATGCCTCCCTCCGAGGGTGTATACACTTTAGCCGACGTGCCTCGCCTGGCCATATACAGTGCTTCACTGTATGCCTCCACGCCAGCAGAGCAGGCACTTTATGTCCAGTATTATACCGATTATTTTGAGACGGAGATCAATAAGGGTGGACCGCTGTACGACGGACAGCTCTTCGGTGGACCGCCATTCAGCGGGCAGCAACTCGGCGAACAGGCGCTCGGCGGTGATCCGCACGTGACGGAGGCCAATTCAGGCGCCGCCGTAGCACTATCGGCCATACATCGTAAACAGAAGAGGATGTGCAGCATTGAGACGACGGCCACAGCAGCGGCAACAGCTGCAGCGCAGGCGGCAGCTGCGGTAAAGGCAACTTTTGCGGCACTGAATGTGGTCACGCCCAAGGGCAACGATGGCAAGACCTATCGTGAGTGTGCAGTTCTCAAATCTAGCTATCAGACAAGTACTAAATTATATCTATTGCCTTATAATTATAGCTACTCCCGATGTGACTCAGTATCAGTACGATGAAACATCAGGATACTACTACGATCCTAGCACGGGCTTGTACTACGATGCGCACTCACAGTACTATTACAACAATGAGACGGGCGCCTATTTGTACTGGGATCAGCGACGCAGCACGTATATACTTGCCACACCTGCTTCAACGCGAGCAGCCTTGAAGGAGTCGCTGGCGCTGGAGGCACGGGATAAGGAGACGGCTAAGAAGGACAAAGATAAGACAAAAGTCAAGGACAATAACAAGCATGACAAGGTCAAGGTGGCCAAAAAAATCGTTAAAGACATGGAAAAATGGGCAAAGCAACTGAATCAGCGAAAATACCATACGGTGGTGGCCACCCCGCAGCCCATACTGGCTGGTCGTGGTGATCCAATTGAAGGTCCGAGCACATCACGTGCTGCAACTGGTGCCTATGCGGATGTGGGCTTCTCCATTCTAGAAAAGAAAGAGCGTGCCAAGCTGAACGACTATGTACCTCCGTCAGCCACTGCAACATTGAATAAATTTGGGAATACTCATGAAGGTGGCTCCGATTCCGGGGAGGAAATCGGCAACGGTGCCATAGACGATATGGACTATGTGGACTTTCAGAAGCTAACCTGTCTGCTGTGTAAACGTGCCTTTCAATCACATGATACACTGCTAAAGCATTTAAAGATGTCCAGCTTGCACAAGGAAAATCTAGTCAAGCTTAGTATGAGCATTGGTGTGGGTGCGGGTTTGTCGTGAGTTTAACAATCTTTTCAGTAATTTTCGATTAGCAGCTTAAGAGTAAACTTTAATCAACAGCTATCGTGACCGCGCCAAGGAGCGCCGACTTAAGTATGGTGAAGGCGACCCGCCTCCTCCAAATCGCAGCCGTGAGCGTTTTGAGCATGAGATAAAAAAATTCCAGACTCGTCAAAAAGATAGATGTCCGGCGCCTGCATTGCCCATCAGCTCCAACAATGTGGGCAGTCGATTGCTGCAGAAAATGGGCTGGTCGGAGGGACAGGGTCTGGGTCGGAAAAACCAGGGACGCACACAGATCATCGAGGTGTGTATGGTACACAATACTGTCATATCTGAAATATATTGAAAATATTGTTGCTTATTTAAGGCCGAGGGGCGTTCGAACAATGTGGGCTTGGGCAACCAGATCGGCGTTCTTGCTGCTGGTGATGATTACAAAACGTACATCAAAAAGAAGATAAGAGTACGTTATGAAAATAGATGATTTAGCTTTCAATTAGATATTTAGTCATATGATTTTAAGATGTGCTTGAATTATTTATACACAAATTGTATTGGTAATATACGTGAAGTTAAAAATAATGTATAATAAATATATATGTGATTGGTATAAATAAAAAATCGGTTAGTACATTAATTTAAAAGTCAAGCGTTTCGATAAGAATCGAATTATACTTCGATAACATTTGCACAGCAGCTGGCATGGAAATGCGGTCACTCTGGCAGCAACTTTTTGTTAACGTTTTAGTGTCCATGTGCTTTGATTTACTTAAATAATTCAAATAGACAATTGAAATTAGTAATTTTGGGTCAAATGAGTTCCAGTAAGATACCCCCACTGACCTACAAGGTCGTGGCTGAGTGCTCAGTGTCCAAGGCGCGCGCCGGCTTAATGACGCTAAGGTAAATGAAAAATGTGAGATTTGGTTTACCATTTGGTCACATCATAATTTATTGTTTATATAGGCACAGTGAGGTCAGGACACCAGTGTTTATGCCTGTGGGCACACAGGGTACGATGAAGGGTGTGCTGCCGGATCAGTTAATCGAGCTGGACTGCCAAATCCTTCTGGGCAACACCTATCATCTTGGACTGCGACCCGGCATTGAAACGCTGAAACGCGCCAGCGGACTGCATCATTTTATGGGCTGGCCCAGGGCCATACTGACAGACTCTGGTGGCTTTCAAATGGTATCTCTGCTGCAGCTGGCCGAAATTGATGAGCATGGCGTCAATTTTCGATCACCATTTGATAATAGCGAATGCATGCTAACGCCGGAGCACTCTATGCAGATACAGAATGCCATTGGTGCTGATATCATGATGCAGCTGGATGATGTGGTCAAGACGACAACGACTGGACCACGCGTCGAGGAGGCCATGGAGCGCACAATACGCTGGGTGGATCGTTGTATTGAGGCGCATGCTCGCGACGATGATCAGTCCCTGTTCCCCATTGTTCAGGGTGGCCTGGAAATACCGCTGCGCGAGCGTTGTGTGGCCGCTCTGATGAAGCGACAGGTGCGCGGCTTTGCTGTTGGCGGTCTGAGCGGTGGAGAGAGTAAACATGACTTTTGGCGCATGGTGCACGTATCCACGGATCATCTGCCGCGCGATAAGCCGCGCTATCTAATGGGCGTTGGGTTCGCCGCCGATTTGGTCGTCTGTGTTGCCTTGGGCATTGATATGTTCGATTGTGTGTTTCCCACGCGCACGGCGCGCTTTGGCTGCGCCTTGGTGGACAGTGGTCAGATGAATCTGAAACAGCAAAAGTACAAGCACGATATGCAGCCCATTGACAAGGCCTGCGATTGTCCCACTTGCAAGCGTTACACACGCTCCTATTTGCATCACATTGCCACCAACGAAAGCGTCTCCTGTTCCCTGCTTAGCGTTCACAATGTCGCCTATCAGCTGCGTCTAATGTCCTCCATGCGACAGGCGGTGCAACGCGATCAGTTCCCTCAATTTGTGCGAGATTTTATGGCAAGACATTATAGCCAGGAGACAATACCTGCCTGGATACGCGAGGCATTGGCAGCGGTGCATATTGAACTGCCACCCGATGCGGAGGTTGTTGTGCAGCCTGATACTGAGGCGAAAGTGCGGCAGCAGCAGAAGACGCAAACAGCGAGCAGCTGATATCTCTACAATCGGGTACTTATGTTTACATATATTTGTTAACTTATATGGACGCATATAACGTACACATATATATTTATTTTCTGTATATAAAACATAAACTGCAAAGATATCGATATGCGCAGTAACGCAGCATAAATAACGATACTATCGATAACATTTTTAGATTTTCAGTCTAATTTTGGACCATTGTTAACATGTTAAATGTGTTGCATTTATACTTTTGTATTTTTGATATCTACATTGACGAGAATATTCAATTAAAAATCTATCACTAAACAATTGTCTCCATAAACAAAAGTTTCTTAATGAATAATTTTAATTTGTAACGGCCGTTCGGCTTTTGGCAATAACAGTTTTTTAAATAGATAGGCCTTCAAGTTTAATGGAACATAAATAAAATAATATGTAAGGACCTTTCCCCGTTTCCAATTTCTATCAAAACATTCGGTATTCCGAATTCTGAACTCCGAATATCGATGAAAATTTTGGTTTAAAAAGTTGTGCGATACTTATCTTTTAAAAGGGAATATCGATTGCTATATCTTTCAAAAACCGGTTCACAAAATCGAATATGATACACCGCTTCAAAATCATAACTTCTTAAAACGAATTTTCCACCGATATGCGCAACTTAAAACTGTCAACTGGTCCTATTCCGAATATTTTTATCGGAATCGGAATCAGGCCTGAATATGGCTATCTTCGTATAGGCTTTTCTAGAATCTTATCAAGATAGCGATAAAATAAAATATTTTTTAACGGCAAAGAAAAAAGACGTAACAAAAAATATTCTGTAAGCCAATATCGATACTCGTTCACATTTTTGATATCGATAATATCGATAGTGACATCGACATCTAAGCTGCTCATTGCTGCCATAAATCGATAACAAAAACTGGATAGACAGACCCCGAAAAAATGCCAAAAAAGGCAAAAAATTTAAAAGATGGACAAAAAACAGGACATATCCTTACATTTAAACTTCATTCAAAAGCATTTTAATGCCTTGTCAACAACTTCGTCATCAGCATCGTTTGCTATTAATATTATTTATTAATTTTATTTATTCAGTTCAGGCTACTTATTTTTAAAAAGGGACAGATCTGTCCTGAAAAAGAGTTATATGTCAGCACTGAAGCTGCTTTGTGTAAAGCACAGATTAATTAAACTATGTAACAAATTGTATTTATTTAGTTTGACAAACTTGCTAAAAAGTATGATAACACCTTCGGTAAGAGTATTCAAATACCAGATTAAACAACATTTTGTTAAATTTAGGTACTCTGTCTGGCATCTAAAGCTCTTACCTATGGGAAAAAGCTTGTTAATCATGACGCATGCGATACAACACCAAAAAGCCGCAAGAAGATCAATTCATTTTCAAAATGTACTTTATTTTCGCTTTTCTTGGCATAAGATTCTCGATGTGTGATATAAACATGCATACATACATATGTATGTACAATGTACATTGTATATACATACTTATGTAAAAATGTATGTAAATTTTTGTATATATATATGTATGTATGCATGTCAGCTGCTGTTCCAACAAAAACAACAAAATAACTTGCGCTTTTGGTATTTGCTCTTTTGCTCTCAGTTTCTTCGGTTCTCTCTCTCTCTCTCTGCTTGACGCTCGCATAAATGCGTCAGGCAAAGATCAGGAGGCATTTGACAGCCAGTTGGGGCCAACGGGTCGTTCAGTGAGTCTCAAAGCGTCGTCGTTGTCGCTGCTTTGCCGGTGATCGCTCGGTTGTTGTCGTTTGTTGCGCTCTAACGGTTTTTTTTTTTGTCATGCGCCCCTGTCTACGCATTACTCGACTATTCGCTTTACTACTTCAAAAGTAAAGTTCGCGCGAAAAACAAAAAAAAAAGAAAATAAAAACAGATTTAAAATTAAAAAACCAACACCAATTGTAAGATATCTTATTGTTGTTAATTTATAGCTCGCAAAATGCCGATCAATCACAACCACAACTACTGCAAGTGCGTTCGTGAGTGAGTGAGCGTGAGTGTGTGTGTTTGGTGTTATTGTTGCTGCTGTTGCAGGAGTTGTTGTTGTCATTGGTGTGTGTGCGTGTGTTTGTGTGTCTGGGGCTTAACGTGTACTACGTTCTGCCTGTTGCCAAATGTGGTCAAAGCAAAATAACAAAAATATATTTGTATGTACATATTCATATACATATACATATGTATGTACATTGTACATATGTATATATAGATATATTTTATATGAATATACAACTGTTCATTGAGCAGTGCTTTTTATGGTTTGCAGTTTTGCGAGTTTTTGTCACATTTGTTGTTGGCAGTTTAAAGCGCCAATTCTTATTGGACAAACACGCAATGTAAATGACAAATCTAACTTCAAATTTGATTCCTTTTGGAATACTTTTTACTTATCCATGTTTTTTTTTTTGTAGCAGGCATTTCTGTATGCATTTCCTCAATTTCGTAAATAAAATTCCCATTTATTTATCATTTTGGTTCATATTTAGCATAGATTCATAACCCATTTGCCCTTAAATGATCTACAAATTTGGCAAAGTCCAAGGCCCACAGTAGAATTTTCCTTTTCGTCGAAATATTTTCACGGTTGTTGGTTCAAAGATTTTCGTTTTCGTTTTATTATTTATATTTTTGCTAGCCATCGTTTTGATTTTGGTTTTGCCTGTGTTTTTGATTTTTCATGGTTTCATTTCTTTAAATAAACTTTATTTTTAGCATTTTTAGTTATTTTTGTGTATTTCTTTTTTCTCAACTTATTTTTTGTTCCTCTTTCTGTTGCTTTTGGTGTTTGCTTGATTATTTATTTATTTTTTTTTTTTTTTTAATTTCCTTGGCGATTCTTTGGAATATATACACAGAATAGCTTCAGCCACTTGGTAAATGCATATGTATGTACATATGTATATACATTTTATGTGTCTCTGAACAGATTTGTGTATGAACGTATTTTTGTGGTGTGAAAGAGTACAGGGTGTAATACAGGGTGTTTCCAGCTGATCGCAGCTGAAGTCAAATAAAGTACATACCAAAAAAATAAACAAAAAATTTATTTTTTGTTATTTATCTCAACTCTTTCACTTCAAATGTGGCTAAGTCAATCAAGTGTCAAATTGGTCACACTGCTTATTACAACAACAACAACAACAACAACAACAACAATGAAAATCAAAAAGTAAACAGCGCTTATGATTAAACAGATGAAATCACATCAAATAAAAGATTGTTGGCCTATAAACCAAAGTCGAAACCGAAGAAAAAGCAACAACAAAATAAAAAGTATTCTTATGTGTGTGGGTTGAGGATGGTGGTAGGGGTAGGGGTAGGGGTGGGGGTGGTGGTGGGGGATAGACAATAAAAACAAATGGCAAATTACCAACAAGAGATTAGAAACGCCGCAGCAGCGCTAATCATAATCGTAATCACACACAGCCAAAGCTGCACACTCGCACACACACATACACACACACACAAATGCAAACTGTCAATCTTTACCGTTAGCAGTCTATCGTTTCTGCAGCTTTTTATTTGTATTTTTAAATTATGACACACAAAAAGGCCTCGCACTCACCTACTCTCTCTCCCTCTCTTTTAAAGAGAGCGCTCTCGCATTAAACTCTTTGAGCAGCTGCTGAGTGGGCGAAGCAGTCATAGGAGCTGGCGGTGGGTGGGGCGGTGACGGTGACGGTGGCCTCTGCTTGACGTTGTTGTTGTTGTTGCTTTTAATTTGCCACACTTGATTTAAATGAGCCGCAAAAACAGCTCGCACACTAAAAAGAAAGAGAGAGAGAGAGAGAGCAGAACAGCACATGAAGAACTGTTTGTGGCTGGTAATTAAGCAAAGTAATCGTTATTATGATGAAACCAGCCAGAAAAGTTATTTTCGACGTGCCATCGATAGTTTTTCGATATGATAGTCGAAAACATCGATACTATCGAAGATACAAAATTATTTAAAATATATGGCATATTAAAAAAATAAATCAAAAATAATAATAAAAAATGTTATATTATAAAATGTCTAAGACATAAACTGAATTTCATATTTCATAGAAAATTTCTTGGGAACCATTTTTCATCGCAAAAAATTGAAGGAAATGTCACTATCGATGTATCGAACAAAACATTGATAGTGAAGAGAATTTAAAACTATCCATGAAATCGATGCTGACATCGATGTTTGTATACCCTTGCAAAAAAGTTGTTCATTTGAGAAACTTAAATTTCGTTTGATTGTTTTTTTTATTGGCAGCTTAAAGATATAGTCGGCCGGATTTTTAACAAATTGGATCAGCACGACAAGAACATGCTAAAACGCAGAACAAGTTAATTTGGTTAAAAAAGCTCGGGAAACAAAAAACTAATTTTTCAACCGATTGTTCATATAAGCAATTCCATTTAAACCGACATTTGTACGACAAAATATAAAAAAAAAAATTGAATTCAAATTTAAAAAAAAAAAGTTTCTTATTTGCCAAGTATTTAAGTAGCATATTCAGTGAAAGAAATCACACCAATCGACCCTAAGAATTTGAGGGTATAATCAAAAAATTGCAAAACTCTGCGAATTGACCAAGACTTTTTGTACAAAACATTTATATCACGATTTCAAATAATGCAAGTTTGATTTGTAAGTTATGAAATTTAAAAATGATTTTTTTTTTTATTAATTTGCTTATTACTCTTAGTATGTGGCGTAACGTTACAGGGCGCAACGTTACGTTCATTTCCGTTGACTTTGCACTTATTTCATATCTAAGCTTTTTTAAATTGATCGCTTATCATATTTGTTAGTTAGTTGTTAATATTATTGAATGTTTAAGAAAAATTTTTCACCAAGAATCAGCTCATTTGACAACGTAAATATAAAAGAAAAAACGGACTAAAAATTAACAAAATAAGGGCAAAAATTAATTTTTGTAGATTGCAATCGATCTGTTCATGATAGTTATTGAACTGGATTCTAAATTGTTAGATTTAATTTGTATATATGTAATGTTTGAAGAAAAAAGAAGCAACTCGGCTAAGTTTTATCAAGATAGCTTTAAAATGGGGAGACTAGTTTGATGGCAGACGGTCTAGACAGACGAACAGACAGACGAACAGACTGACATATAGACGGACAGATAGACGGACAGACGGACAGATAGACAGACAGACAGACATGGCTAGTTCGACTCGACTGGTGATGTTGGGGTCCGAGACGTCTCCTTTCATGCATTACACATTTCGTGACAAAATCATAATACACTCTGTATAAGTATAAGGCATTTATAATTTAATATAATTCAACAGTCTTTTGTCTGTTCTCTCTTGATTAATTACAACTTTAAGCTTGTTGTTGGTGGTGAGTATATAATTATTTGTACTGTCACGCTGCGTTTTACTAAAAAATGGAAATGTTTGTTATTAAGGAAGTGCCCAAAAGGTGATTGAAATTGAAATGCTCGTATAAATTGTATACTTAATTAATTGATTTACAATTGAAAAAAAAAAAACAAAATTCTGCGTGAGAGCAATAAACATAATCTGAAACAAGTTTTCACTGTCAATATGTAAATTTGGCAAGAACCAAACTTTCGAAAAAAGGCTGAACACATACATATGTTTATGTTTGTAGTATGTTTTTGTCGTATTTTTAATAGCTATTCTATGCAAATTGCATAAATACACAGGTTATTGTTTGGTTACGTTCTAAATACGTTGACCAAAATCAACGGAAATTGACATTTTTAGCAAACAAAAATTTTGTGTGCCGAATTTTTTTTTTAAATTTTAGGTAAAAGATAAATTACACACTGCATAATTTTGCAACAATCTTGAAATGTATTCAACGTCATACTGCATTGCTTTCATTCGAAAATGTGAATCATGCCAAAAATCAACACGCACAAGTTTTCTCCAAAATGTTGTATTGTGGTACCATGTGGGAGTCCATGTCTATCCATCTGTTCACTGTGGACAGGTAAACGCCGCTAAAAATCATTGCGCTTAGTCATTTCATCTATTTTTGTAATGAATTTTGCGGCTTAGAAACACCCACAAATCAACATTCTGGAATGAATCTATCGTTGGTATTCAAAAATATTATGCTTTAATTTGTTTTTTTTTTTGTGTTTTATTTGTATTTGTATTTGGATATTCCAGTCTGTTTGCCTAAATGTTATGAACAATTTGATTGTTTATGTTGGCTACTTTTGCTTAGCAATACATTTTGAAAAGTGTGGGTGAATAAACTTCATAGTGCTTGACTGTTTGCCTAATTTGCGAAACAATAACAAGAACAACAACAACAACAACAACAACAACAACAACAACAACAACAACAACAACAACAACAACAACAACAACAACAACAACAACAACAACAACAAAAACAAAATAGTTAAAATACAAATACAAAATAAAGAAATAAGCTACAAAAATGTGGTTGTCAATGAATTAAGCTGTTGTTGACTTTGAAGCAAAGAGCGAGAGTGAATGAAGTGGTTTTGTATCCAACTGAAGTCAAGTCAAGTTGGGCAAGACACAAAAACAAACATCAAGAAATAAACAAACAACAAAAATACAGTTTACTAACCTTGAAAATTGGAAAGTGAAGTTTCAAGATGCCAAAATCATTTCGTGTGTTGTTAAATTCATCAAAATTGCAAAGTTTTGTAACTAAGCGCGTTTTAAAACAAGGAAAATAATATTAACAGGCCTGTTCTAGTTAACACTTTAGGCAACATTTTGCGGAATTGAAATTGCTTTCAATGCTTAAAACTGCCTTTCCTTGACAAGTGTTGTCAAAAGTAATAATGGCAACATTTAACCATTCGCCATGGTTTACCAAATATAAAAACCAGAACATAT
The DNA here is from genome assembly GCA_949708635.1 of Hirtodrosophila cameraria. Taxonomy (NCBI): domain Eukaryota; kingdom Metazoa; phylum Arthropoda; class Insecta; order Diptera; family Drosophilidae; genus Hirtodrosophila; species Hirtodrosophila cameraria. Next base: position 45,214,546 of record OX453090.1, read on the forward strand.
ACATGGGCATTTCCGCCAGAAAGTCCACCAGCACCGAAAATGGCAAAGTCATAATTAGTAACTATTACTTCCGAATTATATGCTTTCATCTTATTAAATTGTTAGATATTGATTAAATCTAACAATTTAGAATCCAGTTCAATAACTATAATGAGCAGATCGACTGCAATCTACAAAAATGACTTTTTGCCCTTATTTTGTAAATTTTTAGTCCGTTTTCCCTTTAATATTTATGTTGTCAAATGAGCTGATTCTTGATGAACAATTTTTCTTAAACATAATAACATAAACAACTAACTAACAAATATGATAAGCGATCAATTTAACCAAGCTTAGATGTAAATATTCAAGTGCAAAGTCAACGGAAGTGAACGTAACGTTGCGCCACATACTAAGAGTAAAAACAAATTAATAAAAAAAAAACATTTTTAAATTTCATAGCTCACAAATCAAACTTGCACTATTTCAAAGCGTGATATAAAAGTTTTGTACAAAAAGTCTTGGCCAATTCGCAGAGTTTTGCAATTTCGTAGTCCAAGCCATAACTCATTTCCGTTTTTTGTAACGCTACGCCACACTCATTTTTGCTTATACCATCAAATCCTTGGGGTCTATTGGTGTGATTTCTTTTACTGAATATTATGCTACTTAAATACTTCGCAAATAAATAAAATTTTTATACTCTTTTTTTAACTTTTTTGAAAAAAAAGGAAAAAAGAGTATATTGGGTTTGTGAAATGTCCGTCTGTCCGTCTGTCCGTCTGTCCGTATGAACGCAGGTTTTTTCCACAGTTTTGAAGCTAGAGCAACCAAACTTGGTATACATGTTGGTATATACCATAGGCAGACAAAGTGTCAAGATCTCCCCCCCACCCCCACCCCTTCCCCCACAAACCGCAAAAACCTATATCTTCCACAGTTTTATAGCTAGAGTAACCAAATTTGGCACAAGGGCTACTTATCACATCCTTCATTGATCTGGCAAAAAAAATTCGGCCACGCCCACCCCCGCCCCCACAAATAGGCAAAGTCTGTATCTCCCCCACCCCTTTAGCTAGAATCACCAAATTTTGCAGGTTGAATTCTGTTGCCCTATTTAATAGATTGGATAAAAATATTTTTGCCACGCCCACCCCCGCCCTTGCAATCAAGCAATGTTTGTTTCTCCCAAACCTGTAGAACAGGCCCAACCAAATTTTAATTGATGGCAAAACTTTAAAGATTTGAGCAGAAATTCAATTGCCACGCCCACTGACTCCGCAAAGAGGCGAAAAAAAGAGTATATCGCAGTCGGGTGCATCCGACTGCAACGTTCTTACTTGTTATACTCTGTTTTTAATTTTTTTGAAAAAAAAAAAAATAAAAAAGAGTATATTGGGTTTGTGAAATGTCCGTCTGTCTGTCCGTCTGTCCGTCTGTATGAACGCAGGTTTTTTCCACAGTTTTGAAGCTAGAGCAACCAAACTTGGTATACATGTTGGTATATACCATAGTAAGACAAAGTGTCAAGATCTCTCCCCCACTCCCACCCCTTCCCCGACAAACCGCAAAAAACTATATCTTCCACAGTTTTAGAGCTAGAGTAACCAAATTTTGCACAAGGGCTACTAATCACTTCCTTGATCGTTCTGGTAAAAAAAATTTGGACACGCCCACCTCCGCCCCCACAAATGGGCAAAGTCTGTATCTCCCACACTCCTTTAGCTAGAATCACCAAATTTTGCAGGTTCAATTCTGTTGCAAATTCCACAAAGAGGCGAAAAAAAAGAGTAGATCGCAGTCGGCAGCATCGACTGCAACGTTCTTACTTGTTTTTTTTTAAATTTAACTTAAATTTTTGTTGTTTGATGTTAAGGCGTACAAATGTCACGCTACGCCACTACGGAATTGCCCAAATGTAGTTTGCCAGATTTTATGAGCTTTGTTTGACTTTCCACATGCCATCATTTTGAATTATATGATATTTCTTTTGACAGATATAAAGCACAGATATAAATGCTCAAAATTAATCAAGACATTTAAAAGAGCTACAGATTAAATAGGCTGAGCGACATGAGGAATGCGAATGAATGTCATTCTCGACATTATTGTCATTTTTAATGAAAAGCTTTTCACTGTAAAAAGTTTTGCTTTTGAGACAATGGATTAAAAAGTATTCGAACAAATCTTTAAAAAGTCGCATCGATTGATATTTCATTCGAAAAGGAGAGCACAAAATCAAAAACGATTTGGAATGAAAAGTTGACGAAAATGGAAACAGGCCTGTATATTTCGAAGTAATTTTCTTAAATTTTACGCTCTTTCAAATTAAAACTGAAGCTTTGAACATTGCCGAATATTTTCAAGAGCGTTTTGCATATTGTTGCGGACAATTCCTATTTTTTTTTTTTTATAATAATATTTGTGTGGTTTTTTGACTCGTTAATTTAAATAAACAAATTTAAGCTTGACTATAAATCAAAAGACCATTTAATATACTTTTATTTTGAAAAAAACAAAAAAACAACAAACTGTCCGTCGCATATATAAGTTTTAGTTTTGTATTTGGAAAATGAATGGCAAAAGAGGCGTTTGGCGATCATAAAAACTGGATAAAAGTAAATCGCGGCATTATAAATCAAGTTCAATTCAATTATAGCGCATGGGACGCCATAATTTTACGTTGGCCTCATAACCTACGACAATTTATTAATTTTAGCTCTCTCACACACAACATAAACGCAGATGTCTAGAGTGTATGTTTGTGTGTGTGTGTGTGTAGTTGAATAAATTGAATTTTGAAATTGCAATATGCAAAAATGGCAAAAAAAAAGACACTAAAAACATTAAAAAGCAATCCGATAATAATACGTGTAATATATTTATATACATATATATGTATGTAACACATACATATACAATGGGCCATAAATTGTTAAACAAATGTTATATTGTAATCAATATGTGAACGTGTGTATGTGTGTGTGTGTGTTAATAATTTATGCGGAAGAATCGCCCACACAGAAACATGTTGTAAATGTCAATAGGGGGGGATATATATGTATCTGTATACATATGTATATTTGTATAATAATCGTGTATGAGCATGAATTTATATCCCCAACAATACTCATTATTTTGCACGAACAATGCAAATGTTGTTAATAATTCAATAACAGAAACAACAAATGTGAATGGTGCGCGCAAAATTTTCAATTAAAGTGTCCAAATAAAATTAAAAACTTTTGCTACACAAAATTTCCAAAAAAAAAAACAGAAAATATAAATAAAAATAAAATTGAATTGGTGAGAATATATATATTAACCTTGCGTAATAATTTTCAAGAATTATTTTTGGCCGCACGCAACGTTTTTTTTTTTTTTTAACATGATCGTCACCAAAACAATATTTTTGCCAGCAGCAAAATGTGTGGAAAATTATATTTATGGGCCCGACGCAGTGGCCTTGTTGATACCCGCAACAATACACGCAACCACCCTACCCACAACCACCCAGCAAGCCAATGTGGCACACATTTGGCACAATAAATAGATATGTAGATATCGGGGCAAAGCAATTATATGCATATCATATACAGACGAGATATATAAATATATATATATATATATATATATATATATATATATATATATATATATATATATATATATTCGATAGATATATGTCTGGAATGGCACTGATCGCATCAATCGGCAAATTGCGCGCAATTATTGACAGCGCGTCCCCCACGAGACATACGAGATTCGAAGTTTTGATTCGAATGTGGATTTTGATTTTCATTTGGATTTGATTTCAAGGCAACAAATCGGCAACAGACATTTGTTGCTGAAATTGTTGTCAAAGCAACAAGTTTTATTTGTTGTAATAAAATTGTATTCCAAGATGAAATCAGTTAAAACTTCAATGCTACAAATTGCAATGAGAATGGCTTGTCACAGGCGTTGACATGTTGAATGTTAATGAATTCAACATGAGAATCGCATTAAATTGAACTTAATATCAAAGTGCTGGCAATTGTGGAATTATGGTTTTGCCTCTTTATGATATAATACTGATACATATAAGAAAACACTTTGATATAAATATGATTATTTATTATGTTCCTAATCTTACAATGTTTACCTATTTGATCTAACATACATACTTCAGAGCTGTTATGTGTCTATCGCTTTAGTTATGTTATAGTATGTACACTTTTTACTCCCTGTTCCCATTAAAAATGGGGAAAAATGGAGTTCTAAAGTACTGCAAATGTGTGTAACAGGCAGAAGGAGACATTTCTGACTATATAAACTATATATATTCTTGATCAGCATCAACAGCCGAGACAAAATAGCCATGTCCCTCTGTCTGTCCGTATGAACACACAGATCTCGGAGACTATAAGAGTTAGAGACACCAAACTTGGCATGTAGGTTCTTGTACACCATACGCAGGCCAAGTTTATTTCAAATTCGGATGCACCCCCGCAAATCGCAAAAAACTCCCACAGCCACAATTTTAAAGATAAAGCTTTGTTTTTGGTACACATATTTATTTTATCAATGTTTATCAGTTGCGTAAATTTCATTACGATGGGATAAATAACACCAAAGTTATGGAAGAATCTATTACCACCGTCTCAGCTGGCAGAAACAACAGTAAGTGCGCTGCTTGCTTGTACTGCCGCTGAACTGTTTTAAATGCAAGTTGGGAGCAGAGAGTCTCGTAGTCGGGCACACTCGACTAGAGCATTCTTACTTGTTTTTAATAAGAATCATATGAAAAGTAAACAATTCTTTTCTATAAGTATGCATTTGTTGTTGTTTATTTATGGTATTGACAATTAAGCTATAGTTGATTTAATTTTTCTTCAATCGAAATGAATTATTGCGGTAATAGTTTTGTGGCTTATATCATAATATATATTTTCTAATCAAAGTTTGATTAACTTTTCATAATGAAATGTCTAATTTTCGATTTATACGAGTGACTGCGCGTAACCACAACTAAAGAAACTATTAAATTAATCACATTGTGGTGCTGTAAACAGACAAACCAGGAAAAGTTGAAATTACACATGATTGAATTCAACACACGCCTACAAATTGTTGTTATAAAAATGATGTGCTATGATATGTTGTTGTCAGATTCTAATAGAGGCATTCATAAATTTCATCATCAATTCGAATTCTTGGCGTTTGTTTGAACTCAATTGGACTTTCAGCTATTTGTTAAAGTCAATGCAAATTGGCTGGCGCACAAAATTGTATTTCAAAACAAGTAAGAATACTCTAGTCGAGTGTGCCCGACTACGAGACTCCCTGCTCCCAACTTGCATTTCAAGCAGTTCAGCGGCAACACAAGCAAGCAGCATACTCAACTTGCACAGTGCATGTCAAACTGTTGTTTCTGCCTGCTGAGACAGGGGAAATAAGTTCTTCCATAACTTTGGTGCTATTTATCCGATCGTGTTGAAATTTACACATCCGAAAGACATTGATTAAACATACATATGTACCAAAAATTAAAGCTTTATTTTTAAAATTGTGGCTGTGGGAGTCTTTTGCGATTTGCGGGGGTGCGGGGGGATGCATCCGAAATTTGAAATAAACTTGATCTGCGTATGGTATACAGGAATCTACATGCCCAATTTGGTGTCTCTAGCTCTTGTAGTCTCGGAGATCTGTGTGTTCATACGGACAGACGGACAGACGGATAGACAGACAGACATACGGACATGGCTAGTTCGTCTCGGCTGTTGATCCTGATCAAGAATATATATAGTTTATATAGTCGGAAACGCCTCCTGTCTGTTACACACATTTGCAGTACTTTATAACTCCCTTTTTCCCATTTTTAATGGAAACAGGGAGTAAATACATAAAAACATATACACATGTACTATATACGTATGAATATTTTTATGCATATGTATACGTACTTCGACTTATTTTCAAATATGCGAAAGAGTTTCCCCAGCGCTTGTGTTTTGCCAGCTGTGGCTGTTTTTTTGTTAAATGTTGAAAAATAAATAGTATTAATTCTATTCGTATTTTGCATTCGCAAATATTTAATTTAAATTTGTCCATAAATATGTATAGATATATTTGTACTCATCGTACGACCCTGTTAAACATTTCCAATGTTCGAGCTCTGAATGGTACAATATATGTTTTTGTTTCTCTTTCTACTTCTCTCGAGTGCTAAATTTAACAAATCGCGTGGGCAGTTCAGCATTGAACATGGCCAAGGCTTGTGACGTGTCATATGAAGGCGACTATCATAATACTTATAGCCGATTTTATGAGTTGCTTGAGAAAACTAAATCGAATCCAACACATTTCTATATTTGCAGTGCTGCCAACAATCCAAAAAAAAAAAAAAAACAAACAAAAAAACGACAAAATGTATGTGCCATTATAAGAAACAGGAAATTTGGAGCAGTATCATAGCAACTAAGTCACGCCTGGAACCATATATATAACGTATATATGAACTGTAGACAAATGAAATATACAACATATGCTATAGTGAGTATTTTAATCGGTATATTTTAAATTGAAAATAAAACAAGAAATGTATTGTAATATTTCTATAAGTCAACAAAAGATATAAAATAATATAATAAAGTGAAATAAAATTTATATTTTATTCTAGATCTTAGAGATCAGCTCATATAACTAAAGACGCAGCCTAACTTCCTTAAAATCTAAAACTTTACAAAGGAAACCTCCTAAACACACACACACACGCACATAAACACAATGGGCAAAGATTACTATAAGACTTTAGGCATAATCAAAACTGCCACTGAAGATGAGATCAAAAAGGCCTATAGAAAACTGGCGCTGCGCTATCATCCAGATAAAAATAAAGCCGTCAATGCCGAGGAGAAATTTAAAGAGGTCGCCGAGGCATACGAGGTACTCTCGGATAAGAGTAAACGTGAGGTGTACGATAATTATGGCGAGGATGGACTGAAGAGTGGTGGTAAGTTGAATCTACATTAGTTTTGAACTGATCTCTAACTACTATAATCGATTGTTTTAGGCACTCGTAATGGTGGTGGAAGTAAAAATTCATTTACATATCAGTTCCATGGCGATCCTCGGGCCACATTCACACAGTTCTTTGGCAACAGCAATCCATTTGCCTCGTTCTTTGACATGGGCGATAATCTGTTTGATAAGCATGGCTTCGATTTGGATACGGAACCCGATTTCTTTTCATCGCCATTTGGTGGTCTCGGCTCAAGGCATGGCTTAGGCAGCGCCTTCAGGTAATTTACATCTTTTAATTTATAAATCGACAAATTGAAAAAGTTTACTAAACTTGCGTAGGCCATCTTTCAGATCACACTCCTTCAATGTGCATACACCGTTCAAAAAGGAACAGAAACAGGATCCACCCGTCGAGCATGATCTCTATGTTACACTGGAGGAAATCTATCATGGCTGTGTTAAGAAAATGAAAATCTCACGTCGTGTTGTCCAGGCCGATAATAGCTCCAAGAAGGAAGATAAAGTGCTACAAATTTCAATAAAACCGGGCTGGAAATCAGGCACCAAAGTCACGTTCCAGAAAGAGGGTGATCAGGCACCAAACAAAATACCAGCGGATATTGTGTTCATCATTCGAGACAAGCCACATGCCATGTTTAAACGAGAGGGTAGCGATTTGCGCTATACGGCAAGGCTAACGCTCAAGCAGGTGAGTGTTTATAAGAATGATAACACTGCGAGTATTAGGATGTGAACTATGTGATATTACAGAGAGATATATACAGACCATAACTTCGGACTAGAGCGTTCTTACTTGTTATTTTTTTTTTTTTTGGATATACTGCAACAACTCAGCAAATGAGAGTTGATTTTTAATACTTTTACTTTTACTTTTACTTTTAACAATACTTTTCTTGGTTTTCAATTCAATTTCAAGGGTACTAAATCTTTGGCAACTTTTGTTTAACTTTCCTTTATTGCTAAGAGTATAAACGAACCTTAAAGCTTCAACTTGTCACACTCTCAAACCGTTCAAAGATTATAAAATGTTTTGATCGCTTGCATAGTTAAGTGCAGATATAACACGGATTGGGCTGGGTTCTCACAGTATGGCGCCCAATTAAAGCCGGGCAGCGCCTAAATGAAATTATAATGATATCAGCGTTATGGTTATGGCAAATTTACCATATACGCAGCTGCCTGCTGTTGATCAAACAAGACCACAACAGAGCAGAGCACAGACACAAAAGTTGAGACAGAGCTGAGATCGACGGATTGAATTTGGTCAACATGTTCAAGTTTCAATTAAGCCAGGCGCGGGCAAACACAGCAGTTGGCCGGGCCAACACGTACGTAGAACATAACAAACAACTTGGTAGGCAGTTGATGACGCTAAGGTGTTAAATTTTTCACAGCCAAGTGCGTTGAAAAAAGTTTGAGGCGCAAACTTCGCACCGAACTGGCCTGGTCGGAGCCAATTGGCTAAGATTGGAGCGAATATGGCAAACGAGCCAAAAACAAAAAAAGTTGAATGTTTTTAATGACGAGAGAAACATGCCGGTTAGACTGTAGTCATGTTAAAATTGTTAATTGCATTAACTAGATTAAATAGTTGCTCTCTAAGTTTTGAAATTTTTAACATTTTATTGCTTGTTAGTGCGACAAATTTAGTAAATATTTTTGGGGTCTCAGTTTTGCCATTTTTGGGTCTAAGACATTTTCAAATATCTATATAAATTATGAATTCCATTTTAGTTCGAGTTGCAGTTTAGCTAAAAGTATTATCTTGTTGTTTCTATTTAGCAATATTTGACACGGTTTTTTTGCTCTACGGCTCGTGATAATTATGATGCGCTGCGTTTGGTAATATATATATATATATATATATATATATATATATTTTTTTTTTAGAATGACTATTTAATCTATAATATATAAGTACTCATAAAAGTCATGAGAAAAGTTTATGGATTGCTTTTCTTGGCTATTTATAAACTTGTTGTTGTCAGCAAATGTGCGACACATTGACGAAATTATATTTAGTATTTATTATGCAATATTACAATTTTCAACAAAATTGATGAAGACTCCCAAAAACATGTTTCAAATGTTGTCTGCAAGAGTATTCAATATTCGTAATGCCACAAATCAAACTGTTGTACATTGTTTATTCAATACATAGTATTATTGATTACTTGGAACGTTTTCTGTATATTTATGCTTCTCAGATTCTTATTTTTACAATGAAAAGAAAATAATTGAAAATATTATAGGTAGGTACTCGTATGTTTAATTTAAACGCCTCAATTTGAATGTTTTCGGTTTACAAAGTGCCCATAAAGCAATTAAAGCTCCATATAAGTACTTCACATAATTGGCCGCAAAAATTTTGAATTTGTTTTGTTGCTGATGTTGTTGTGCATTAAATTTAATATTTGCCATAAATTACATCATCGTTTATGAAAAAATTAAAAAAAAAAATTTAAAAAAAAACCAGCTCGTAACAAGCATCAAATAACTTGGCTGACATTTAATATTTGTCAGCTTCACAAATGAAATGGATTAATAAAATATTGATGCACTGATGGCACTGACCTACTATGGGATGCTGGAAATAATAGATAGCATATAGACTATACTATATATATAGACGTAAATTTTAGATGGAATGCAAATACAACAGCTCAATGTCAAAAAATGTTGACGCTTGGAGTGTCTGCGTCAGAAAATCGCCAAATCGCAAAATCGCAAAATCGCGAATGCAGGCTCCCTAAAATTGATGAATACCAAACAATTGAACGTTGGTTTTATGTGTTGTCTATATGTCTATTGGATGCATATGATGCTCGTGTAACTGATGGCCGGACGCCACAATTTTTGTTTGTTTTTGTTGTTGTTGTTGTCTGCTGCCCATTGCTATTGTCATTTGTTGTTTGGCGGTTTTCCTACAATGAGAACCTTTCGACTGCACAGCATTGGTATTGGTTGCTCAATACTCAATACGAGCACAAAAGCATTCGATGGCTTCGTTTGCATTTTGTTGACAGTCGTCATCGTCCTTCAACCAAACACAACAAAATAAAATTCACAAACAAATGACATGCGATTGAATGTCGTTGATTTGTTTTTTCAACCATTTTCTACTTCTTTTTTAGTTTACTTTTCGAGTTTTGAATATTTTTTCTATTTTTTTTTTTGTCGCGTAATTGTCTAGCGTCGCAGCTCAAAAGTTGGGTAGCTTTGATGTTTGCTTTTTGCCTTAAAGAGACACAAACCACTAATTTAGCTGATAAAAAAACATTAAAAAGAATTTTATATCATTTTTGGAAAAAATTATATGGCGCCCGAACAGGGACATTTAACATATATATAATCAGCATTCAAAAATAATTGAGCTTTAGTCTTTCATATTAGATGAATCTAGTTGACCGTATTCAAAATTATGGTTGTCTAAGGTAGTAAACTAAGTCCTTATAAAAAAAACTCGTTTAAATGCTTTTTATTCCCTGTTCCCATTAAAAATGGGAAAAAGGGAGCTATTAAGTACTGCAAATGTGTGTAACAGGCAGAAGGAGGCATTTCCGTCTATATAAACTATATATATTCTTGATCAGGATCAACAGCCGAGACGACCTAGCCATGTCCGTCTGTCTGTTCGTCTGTCTGTATGAACACACAGATCTCGGAGACTATAAGAGCTAGAGACACCAAACTTGGCATGCAGGTTCCTTACACCGTATGCAGATCAAGTTTATTTCAAATTTCAGAAGCACACCCCCGCACTCCCGCAAATCGCAAAAAACTCCCACAATTTTAAAGATAGAGCTTTGATTTTTGGTACACACATATGTTGCATCAATGTTGATGCTGTGACAATTTCAACACGATCGGATAAATAACACCAAAGTTATGGAAAAATCTATTACCCCCGTCTTATCTGGCAGAAACAACAGTTTGACAGGCACTTTACTAGTTAAGTGCACTGCTTTCTTGTGGTGCCGCTAAACTGCTTGAAATGCAAGTTGGGAGCAGGGAGTCTCGTGGTCGGGCACACTCGACTAGAGCATTCTTACTTGATTTTTCTAGGAATCAATAAAATCTATAGTGTATTTAGGATTATGATTATTAGGGGGTGTCACGGAAATCTCTAGAGATTTTGGCTTTGGTTGGTTTGTAAATCACATTAAAAAAGGTTAGATGTCACAGAAGTTCGAGTGATTTCATTTTCCGAACTTTTGTGTTCGAAAGCAACATGGCTGCCTCCATAGGGTTTTCAGCGAACCAAAGTAATTTTGTTAATATTTTTCCTCATTTTTATTATTATTTTTATTAAATTAAGTAAGAAAGTTTAAATGTTATAAAATTTGACATTAAATAATTATATTTTTGGAACTTTAGTTAACATGTTACAAAACAATTTGTTTTTAATTTTATACCCTCCAAATTTAAATTGTCTGTAGGACAACTCTGTTGGCTGCACCAACACATATCGATAACAAACTGAGTTGCCATCTTACAAAAATAATTTATTAATTTAATAAAAATGCACAATAAATACGAGTTTAATATAAAAATTAATACATCGTTTAATTATTTTTTAATTTCTTAGTTTGAAGCAAGTAGACAACTCTATGCCCAATAAAATGTTAATACAATTAAATGCAGATTACTAATAAAAATAGTTTTATTTCCATTAAAAAGATTGCTTTTATTTTTACAAATTTTTTTGTGGGTGAATTTACTCAAATCTCTTGAGAAAACACGGGAGCTTTGAAACCAACTCAAAGATTTCAGTGACACCTAAGAATTAATATTCGGTTGGAATTCGGTTGGAAGAGCTTTCTGTGACACCCCTGATTATATTTTATGCTAATCAGTTTGAATGTTTATTGACAATACAAATAAGTCTTTTTTTTATGTTTTTTATTATAAGTTAACAATTTATTGTTCATTAAAAGTCTGATCGTGTTCGTTATCTTACGAGTACTGTTAAGCTCCGTACAACCAGTTGCCATATTGGGCAGTAGATTTTTGCCCTTATCCATTATAAAGCATTTCGTGTACATTATACACCCTGAGCTGATCCAGTTGTTGCTTGTAACCGAATCGCAATTCACATTTGTATTCCCTGGGTTTTCTTTTTCGTTTTATTATTTTTTATTTTTTTTTTAGTTTAAGTTGTTATGCTTCAGCTTCCGTAAAAGGTAGCAAAGTATTTAAGCTTTTTTATGTTACAGATTTTTGTAGTTGTTTATTTTTTAATTATTTTGATTTTGCTTTTTATTGTTGTTGTTGCTGTTTTTTTTTGCATTTGTTTTTGTTTTTGCCTTGCGTTGCGTTATGACTTTTTCAACATTTCCATTAAAAAATATCAATGCTGGCGGCACCGTCGTCATCATCGACAGTTGGTTATTGTTGTTGTAGTTTTTGTTGTTGTTGTTGCTGCTGTTGCCGTCGTCATCAGTTTATGTTGTCATCGCTTTAAATTCACCACTCGGCAAATACTTTGCACATTATACATGCATACATACAACATTCATACATATGTATATTTAAATATTCATAAGGTGTGCACTTTGCTTTTGTCGCTATTTATTTATGTTCTTTATTGCGTGAGGCGATTCGCACTATTCACATACTATTGTACATTATGTTGCGGACGTTTGTCCAATATGGCTATCTGGTTATCAAATTACAAGCATATGTTTATAGATGATTTCTGAAACTTAGTTTGGCAAAAACTATTTCTCTTAACATGGCAATGCTTCATATGCTAAACCATAATAAAATTGATCTCGACAATTCAAGTTTTTAGCTTTATATGTGCTTCAGGTAGCTTTAAGATTTCATTCGCTCTAAAAGCTTTCTTAATATCATTTTTCGAATTGCACTTTATATTAATCGTACTCTATTCGTAAACGAATGTTTGCTAATCACAGAAACAACAAAGTTGCGTCTCCAATTGTGAGAAACTTTTGTTTGTAAACTAATTAAGTTGGCCATATTAATATCTTTATATGTCCTTCGATAAGGTTAAAAAAGAAATCATGATTGATAGCTATATTTTAGCAGGCCAATTAAACAAATCGAATGTCAAATGTGCCAAATGAAATCGTCTACAAGACCCAGGCAGAAAGAACACTTGTCCTTTTGGGCAAACAAGGCAGGCGATTGTGGTAGATATTGCTGGAAAGGGAAGCAGAGAGGGGTACATGTCAACAACATGTTTAAACACGAATTAGGCACATAAAAAGCATAAAAAGGATTTATGCAAGACACACAAAGCAAAAAATAAGAAGACGATAAACGAACTAGGGAGTATTTCTATTTCGACATGTTCGGTTCGGTTCTGGAACTGTTCGTGGGCATAGTCCTGTGTCCTGTATGGGTGTGGCAAGTGCCAAGTGGCAGCTAAGAACATGAACAGGATTACTAAAAAGATTGATAGATTCACAGTTAAACCCTCCATGTACGTTTGTTTGTCCAGCTTTTTTTTTCGTTTATTCTTACTCTTATTTTTTTTCGGTATAATAACAATTTACAGGAAACTGAGTTGTTTGGTTATGGGGGCTCACATTGTATTTGCTCTGGTCATTTGATTGATAAGCCAAGCATTTTATTTCTTTATTTATTGTGCTTCTTTATTTACTGGCAATTTGCAAAAATATCGATCAATCGATTGTAATCGATATTTGTACAACAAAAACCATTACTTTAATCGATGACTTCTTGGCGATTACTATAGTGGAATTATTGAACAATTTAAAAAAATACTAAATTTAATATAAAAGTGACGAATAATACAAATACGTTTTCTTATATGGGCATTTCCAGGTCGCGAACGTTACATTCGTACGCATTTACATTGAAAATAAAATAACAAAACATATTTTTTTAAATTTTGTTTGTTGTGGCTTAGTTGCTTTTTAGGTGCACTATTTTTCAATGCAAAATACAAATTCCATAGCTTTAAAGTTTTCAGAATATTTAAGAAAAACCAGCGATCGCGAACGTTTCAAAATAAACAAATTTCGTTTCAAATGTAAAAAATACCGCGAATATGAATGAAATATTGAATAGAAAATAATTTTAAACTATAAAGAAATAATGTAGTTTTCAATATTTGTTTATAATTTTGAAATAATTCGTATAGTTTTTTTTTAAAAAGAAAATTTGCAACCCTCGCGAACGTTACATCGCGAACGTTACAAGATTTCCATTGACCTTGCACTTGAATATTAACAGTTAAGCTAGGTTAAATTAATCGTTTGTCATATTTGTTAGTTAGTGCTGGTTGTTATTGAAAGTTTATGAAAAAGCTTTCATCAAGCATCATTTCATTTGACAACGTAAATAAAACGGTCTAAAAATGATCAAAATAAGGGCAAAAAGTAATTTTGACAGATATCAGTCGATCTGCTCATCATAGTTATTAAACTGGATTGTAAATTGTTGGGTTTCATCAATTTCTAACAATTTACATCAATTAAAGCATATAATTCAGAAGTAATAGGTACCAATAAAGACTTTGAAATTTTCGGCGCTGGTGGACCTTTTTCCAGAAATGCCCCTATACATTTCATAATAATAGATAGTTTCAACAAAATTAGATGAAAATGTTTTGTCTTAACAACATGGATAAATCAATTTTGATGACCTGTGTAGCCGAAGCTGTATCGATTAACTTTTTGTAAAATCATTTGTGGTAACATTAGTAACATCTAAACCTTATTTTTTTTGTTGACAATCTTTCAGGCGCTCTGCGGCGTTGTCTTCCAAGTTCCTACAATGTCCGGCGATAAACTGCGCATCAGCACCATGCAGGAGATCATCAAGCCGAACACTGTGAAACGCATCCAGGGATATGGCCTGCCCTTTCCCAAGGATACTACGCGCAAGGGTGATCTGCTGGTTGCCTTCGATATACAATTTCCGGAGAAATTGACTGCCGCGCAAAAGGAAGTGCTCAGAGATATGTTATGAAGAAGAAGATGTTATTAGCTGTTTTGGAAACCAATCGCATTATCCACGACAACCACAACCACGACTCACTCACCCAGCTCAACTCAACTCAGCTCAGCTCAGCTTAGCGATCAGCTATCCAGTCTTTAATGAATAGTTAGTCATACTACAAACTAATAGCTATGCAATCAAAGCAATTTTTTTATCATTATTCACTAGCATACAAACTGAGTATTGAATGAGTGTCATCATTTAATTAAATTGATTAATTCGATTCATTCGATTAGTGGCCGCATTTCGTTTGTGTTCAAAAAACATTTTTTTTTTTTTTTACCCCTATTCTCCCATCAAGTTGCAGTAATACATATGTTGACCATAGTTATTATATCGTAATAATTCTTAATTTATTTTGTCTAAATTAAAACTACGTATAATAAAAACATACAACAAAAAACATCTGAAAAAAGCGAATTGATATATATTTATTGTAATATATTTGATGATCAGTTATGATCATTAAAGACACATTACTTTTTATCGAATAAGTTTTCTACATTTCCATTTGAGAAGAAATTGATTGATTGAATTATTTTTACTACAAAAGAAGCACAACTTTAGCAGCGATGTTTTAAAACATAAAGTCTAATTTGTATTCAATCAAGGTAAGTTGAAAAAAACATCTGATTTTTGCTATATCAACAAAATGCATTTTGACTTAATGACAAATTGAACTTCTTGTTAACCAACGTTAACTGTTTTTATAATTTTCAATTCATTTTGCCTAGGTAAAAAGGAGATTTATAAACGCGGCTTAGAAGTACCAAAAAGGATGTAAACAGAACCAATATGAATATGATCTTCAGGTAAGTTCTGTTGATTTAAATAGAGTATCATCTATTTACGTTTTGAATAGATTTGATTTTCCATTTATGTAATTTGAAATTGAATTCAAAATTTGCAATTTTTAAAAAGAAGTTATTTTCGGAATTTGTCTCTCGTTGTGTCCTGCTGTTTCTCAATTTTAAGCAGTTAAGTTGCTCCCTTTGGCTAAGTAATAGCAAACAGTTAACCAGTTTGTTGGCCTGAAAGGAAAAGTGCAATTTGTGTGGTGATCGGAACGCGTTTGGCTAATTAGCTGCCGTTGCCAGTTGGCTGGTTGGCAGTTGCCTTGTCAAAGGAACTAAGCCAACGCAGCGCTCGTTAAGTCATTAAAACTGCATGAAGTCAAAACTTTATGGTCTGCAAAGTTTGCGTCAAAGCAGAAGCAAACCAAAAAAAAAAAAACAAAAAAAGAAGTAGCAAAAAGAAAGGCAAATGAGGAAAGGAAGAGGACAGCAAATGCAGAAGAGGCCGAGACCCAACATCAAAGCTCTGGCAACTGGTAATTCGTTTAAAAAGAAAGCCAAGGCCAAAGCCGAGGCCGAGGCCGCAGTCGAAACTTTTTGGGCACAGACGCATTTCATTTGCAGACAATAAACAGGAGGTAAGAGCAACAATAAATTAAATTTCTCAACAGCTCTTTGCATACAAAATAGATGCCGAAAAAAACATTCAAAAGCTGACTCAGATTTCAAAAACACATGCCACATGATGATGAAGCGTCGCCTGCAACCGATACGTAGTCAACGCATCGACAGCCACAAAGTTGCCATGTTGCACGTGCT
>OX453090.1:45236155-45283655 GCA_949708635.1 Hirtodrosophila cameraria
GTTATTAATTCAAATTAATATAATCCAATTTTTTTCAGCTTGCTTTTCTCCCTCATCCTCTACTCACTTTTGTTGTTTGCATGTTGTCGGTGGTACGGAAATGGAAACTACTTTCTCAGTCGCTGTCAAGAGATGTTTTTTACCCCTGCAGCCCCTGCCCCCTGCTTGGCCTGCTCCTGTCGTGGGTAATATGATGTATAGACATAATCGTATCTAGGTTGACTCTATCCTGCTTGCTCAGTCTGAGCCTTGAATGGATGATTTTGGGTGCGGTGCAGTTGGCTCGTTTTCTGGGGGAGTTAATAATGTGCAGATATGCCAGCTATGACAGCCTTAAATTTGTTTACATTTTTCACGTTTCGCCATTAAATTTGTGCCTTTCGGTTTAGTATTTATCATTTGGGGTCCTTGGCAAGCAGGTCAACATTTTTTATGTGCATAGCTCCATTTGCAATATGTCGCAACTCTGCTCTATGGATATGTATCAACTTGATAGACATGAAATTTGTACAAGCATAGGTCACAATACATTTTATGTAAGTCTTATATATGTTTTAATCTAATGTAAAAAAAAAAAAAAAAAAAAAAAAAAAAAAAAAAAAAAAAAAAAAAAAAAAAATATGTTATAATTATGCTCTGAAACAAATAATATCCTTGTCTCATCGATTGTTTAAATTTAAGCTTACATTATTATTTTCATTTAAGTAATTTAATAATAAAATATATAAAAACATTTAAAAAATTTAATTTTTATAATTGTTAATTATTTAAAATTAATAGCATAAGCAAGATTAAGTGTATAAAATTAAAAATGAAAAAAGAAATTGAGATGTGTACGAAACAATAAATAATCGATAAATAAATTATTATATTTTGCTTCACGAAGTCACAAAAAAATATAAATGAATAAATAACTTTATTAAAACAAATTGTGTTTGATTTTCATGGGATCTTAAAATGCAATTTTTAAAATGATCCTGAAAGTATGCAATTAAATCAAATGCTTCCATGCAAAGTTGCACTTAAACTTTTTGCGAGGACCTAAAATCACAAAATTGCTTGTAACTAAGCCATTTGCAGGACGATTTGGATGTCCTTTGGCCAAAAGATAGTTCTTATCCAGTCAAGTCTAAAACTTGTATTCAAAGGACGAAAGTCCTGTCGGTAGCCAAGAAATTAGGATTTTTCTGTAAATAAAAAACTAGCTATATCTCGGCCTCGTCCTTGTGAATCCTTTAAGGATATATGTCACTGAACGCGTCTTATTCAGGTCTATCAACTGGCCGAAGGACATCTTGAATATCCTTGTAGTTTCTGAGTTATCAAGGATTTTGTGTTTTCAAAACGTTTCTGTTCGCTCTCAAACTAAAATTTACAAAGTCGATGGCAATCACTAGTTTTGGTCCTTGTGATCCTAACGGACCATGTCCTTTGAAATTCTATAAGGATATGGCCAGGATATATAGATGCAAAGAATACAAATTGCATAGTAATTGTCATGCCTAAAAGTATGCAGATTTATTCGGAAATCGATGTTTCCTGACGCAGCGCAAAAGTATGCAATAAAATATTTTTAAATTATTCTATTTGTCCAAAAGTATGCGCAAGACTGTCCAGATATCCTTGATTTCCTTTTCAAAATTGTCTTGGACTTTTATCGATTAGGTGGCCATTAGGAGAACATATAGACATTACTTTGAGTAGGATGCTTAAGTGGTGCCTAAGAAAGCTGCTGCATATTTGAAAATGCAGCTGAACCCAGCGGAAGACAGAAAATAAAAGACTCAACACAGTTTGTGCTTTAAATGAAGTGAAAGTCGCAGTTTTATTTGTATTAAATATTAACGACACAGCATCAGCAGAAAAGGCAATTTTCAAAACGTGGCTGTGCTGGCAAAGTGAAATTCAAGACCGGGGTGGGTTTTTGGAGGGGTCGAGTAAGTGCTGCACTTGAAAGTGTTTTTCGCTGCTACTGTCCTTGTCCTGGAGGATGCCAGTCATCATATCTACTAAAGGCGTCGCGTGCGCAGCGATTCGCCACGTTTGAGTATCTCCTCGAGTCGTCGCCTTTCCTTGACTGTCAAAACCTTCTCCAGCGTTTCCAATGTTGAGTTGATTTCCCGTTTTGAGTGCAATGGTAGCCAAAGTGTCGTTATGGCAAAAGTTCTACAAAAAAAAAAATCAAAATGAAAAAAAAAATGCTTGTTAAATATGTATAAACATATGTAAAATGCTGCTAATTGACTTTTTCTCACTCACCTGTGAACGCGCATCGCGTCGATGGCGCAGCGCTGCATTTGCTCGTGCATTGCCATTTCCCAACGGAAACGCTCGTTGTAGCGCCGGAATGCGGCCATATAGCGTCTATGGCATATGTCAGCGCTGCAACGGTAGAGGGAAACAGATAAAAAGAGAAAGAGATAGAAGAAGAGTGAGAAAAATTGTAAAATGTATTAAATCAACAGGAAATTGCAATTTTCACACAATTTGATTCGATCTGACTGAGGCGTCTGGCATCAGCGTTACTTACTAGGTTAGCTCCTTCTCATCCTGCTGCGGCCGTTGCCCGAAGCCCACACGCCTGGCAAGGAGCACACGATACCATTGCTTTTGCAGCGCATTCATTGGCCGCTTAAAGGGATTGGGATTGGAATTTGGATTGGGATTGCCATTGCCATTGCCATTGCCATTGCCATTGCCATTGCCATTGCCATTGCCATTGCCATTGCCATTGCCATTGCCATTGCCATTGCCATTGCCATTGCCATTGCCATTGCCATTGCCATTGCCATTGCCATTGCCATTGCCATTGCCATTGCCATTGCTGCTCTTGGTTGCTTCAGCCTGTTGGTTGGCTTTCAGTTTTTCCATTACGCTTTTTGCCGTTTTACCGTTTTACAAGTTTTCCGTATTAAGTTAGAGATTGCTTCCTTGCCCTGGAGCATTTGCCAATGCACTACCTCTGGAATCGTTGCTCTGTATTGTTGTTTCTGTTGTTGTTGTTTCTGTTGCTGTTGTTTCTGTTGTTGTTGTTGTTACCATTGGCGCCGTGTTGTCAGCTATCATGGTCCCAGCTCCATGACGAGTTTATCGAACCAACAAGGCAAATGGGTTACACGGCCATTGTGAGAGACCGAGAGAGAGAGGGGAATGGAAGGGAACTGTTGCATATATACGAATGCATTTTGTGTGTTCCTGCTGACGGTGCGAAATGAGTTGTCTGCAAAATGAGAGAGATCTATGAATGTTCCATAAAACCCTTTTGAATGCGAATAGAGCCGAGGCGAGTAGTCTTAATTCAGGTTCCTAAGTTGATTGAAGTAAATCCTACAAAATGTTTTCAGATTTTGGTACTAATATCATTTACACAAGAAATAAGCATTGTTTTTATACTCTTTTTTTAATTTTTTTTGAAAAAAAAGAAAAAAGAGTATATTGGGTTTGTGAAATGTCCGTCCGTCCGTCCGTCAGTCCGTCCGTCCGTCCGTCCGTATGAACGCAGTTTTTTTCCACAGTTTTGAAGCTAGAGCAACCAAACTTGGTATACATGTTGGTATATACCATAGGCAGACAAAGTGTCAAGATTACCTTATTTTTACCTTACGTCATATTTAGTCCTGCTTTAAAATGCTTTGAATTTTTATTTTATGTTATATATTTTGATTTAAAAATTTCTAAAAATAATAAACATTTCGCTTTTAGTTTTAAACGCTTAACATACACGTAAATAATAAGTAGATCGTCCTTTTTAACCATACTTTCAGTTATGGTAGATAAAAGATAACTTATCGCCCGAAAACAATTTCTGAAATATCGCATAAGCCCTTTAAAAACTCTAGCTGGGAATAATAACAATAGCTGCAGCCTTTAGGCATAAGACATTGAGCTCAAAATATGTTACTAATCACTGCTCATATCTCAAAGGAAGGGGTTAAGAGAATAAAGGACACTTGTGTGGCCTGCAGGGATATGGTCGAAACTGGAAGTTGAAACCAGTCGCAAACGCGTATCAATCAGCAAAAGACACAACAATATCCTTGCAGCACAAACAGACAAGACAGAGAAACAGACAGGCGTTCATAAAGGACTCGTAGGCGGTGTTGTTTAGGAGTCACAGCTGTCTCTGTTGTTTCTTTTGCTGGCATTTTGCCGAGTAGACAACAAACAAAACTATTGAACTGATGTGGCGCCTGTCGGAGTTTATGGCCCGGCCAGAAGGCAATCATAGAAATGTGCTCTAATTTAAAGTGGTATAAAGTATGAAAAAAAAACAACACACAGACAGACAAAAACATAAGTGCAGCAGCTGCCAAGACAACATATGAAACGAATGTTCAAAAACTGTTGCCAGAAATGCAGTTGGCTAAAATGATTCCTATATATATATATATATTTCATGTCTGTTTGAGTTTGGGTCGACTTCGACTTTGGTAGGGCCAAGTCGGGTCGAGCCAATATCAACATTAGTTCACAGTAATGTCGTGAACTTTGTGGGCAAAGCGTTTTCTATTTATTTTTCTTTGGTTTTTTCAACTGGTCTCAGCTGTTGGCAGTGGCGTCTCTGTCAGCGCTTATTGATGGCTGCTACAGCTAAATGTTTTTCAATTTATTATATTTGGCAACTTTTTTCTTGTTTTTTTTAAGAAAATATAAAAAAGAAACAACAATTTATGGGCGCCTTATGTCCTTTTTGGCCTTTATGGCCCTTTGCGCTTGCAGGCCAATTGTTTTGGCCCCTTTCTGCCCTTTGTGTGTTGCGTATCAGCAATTTGATTGATGTTGCAACAATTTTGCAGCATAATTGTGGGCTATGTTTGAGCGAGACAGCTACAGCTGCCACTAGAGACACGTAGGCTCCATTTGAATTTAAATGGCCACCGGAAGCTACTTTCCAACAATAATAATCATATATCATTTAATTGAGCAATGGTATTAAGTACAAATGTTTGGTGGAAACACAGATAACAAAAATAATTAAAGTATATTGGGTTTGTGAAATGTCCGTCTATTTGTCTGTCTGTCTGTCTGTCTGCCTGTCTGTCTGTTTGTCTGTATGTCTGTCCGTCCGTCCGTATGAACGCAGCTTTTTTCCACAGTTTTGAAGCTAGAGCAACCAAACTTGGTATATATGTTGATATATACCATAGGCCGACAAAGTGTCAAGATCTCTTTTGTAAAATACCAAACTTAATATAAACTGACATGATAAGTTCAATGTGCTATTCTATGATTCTATTGTCAACTATAAATTTTATTATAAATATTATGGTGGGGGGAGATCTTGACACTGTTTGTCTATGGTATATACCAACATATATACCAAGTTTGGTTGCTCTGATTTTAAAACTGTAGAAAAAAACTGCGTTCATACGGACGGACGGACAGACGGACAGACGGACGGACGGACGGACATTTCACAAACACAATACACTAGTTTTGCTTTTTTTTTAAAAAAAAATTAAAAAAAAGAGTATGAAAAATACAATAATAAGAAAATGTTGTTTTTAAAAAAAAAACAAAACCTATATATTTTTAAAAAAAATATAGAATGTTATATTTTGACTGTAGTTATTTAAGATAATATCCTGAATCATAGTATCATATAAGATATCATATAATGGAGGATGTATCTTAAAAGATAAAATAAATGCACTTAAATCATAAACAACAAAAGGGATAATTTGAAGAGATTTACTTAAGTGCATGCATATCAAGAATTGTTTTTATAATTTTTGATGGCATATTCTTTATCCTTAATGGTCAGATACGACAGCACCAGTTATCTATGTGTTATTTGATCAGATCTTATATATAGTAGAATACTAAAAACGTTCATCATGGTCACATTATCGTTACTATTATTAATATTGTTTAATAGTTTTGATTGTATATATGTATTTACTGTCATTATTTACTGTCATTATCAACTCCTTGTTTACAGTCTCAATGGTAATTTATGGATTTTCTTTTTAGTACAAATGTGCAAATTGATCTCAGTTACTTTGCCTAATTATCAAATTACCCAATACGGTTACTACAGACCTATTTAACCAATAGCTGCAATTATGGGGGGGGGGGGGGGGGGGGTGGTGGTGGTAAGACAGTTAGTCAATGAGACAGACAGACAACGGTACTACAGTGAGTCTGTCAGTATATGGATATAAGTATGCAAAAGCCATAAAGCAACAATAATAAACGCGCATCATCATCAGCGGTTGGTTGCTTTGTTGTTGTTGCTCGGCGCTGTCAGCAGAAAAGTATGAAATATCATCTAAAATGGGAAATGCGTAAATGCGAAATTCTACGCAACGGAAACGTTGAATCCAACTCACACACGCACACAACAAAACACACACACACACACACACACACACACACACACACACACACACACACACACACACACACACACACACACACACACACACACACACACACACACACACATACACACACACATATGCACTTTGAGAGTGTATGAAAGTCAATTTTTCATTTAGATAACTTTGACATACGCAAACGTCATGGGCTATATTTTTGGGGGTGGTATATGTGTATGTCGGTGTGGATGTGTGGGAGTGTGTGTGGCTGCATATAACGATTTAGATTCGAGTTCAACTTAGTTCCTGACATGCTGCTACTGATGGCGCCATCCAAGTTTTGGAGTGGGCAAAGATGGCGCCGAAATGCGGGCAACGTTTTGATAAATGAATTTTGGACGTTAAAGCATAAAGCGTTTATGCATAGCTGTGTGTGTGCGAGTGTGTGTGTGTGTGCGAGTGTGTGTGTGTGTGCGAGTGTGTGTGTGTGTGCGAGTGTGTGTGTGTGTGCGAGTGTGTGTGTGTGTGCGAGTGTGTGTGTGTGTGTTTTTTTTTTTTTTTTTTTTTTTTCTGTTATATGGGGGGAAGCATTAAAAGCCGAAAAGTGTGGGACTTTCACCCACTAAACGTAACCCCTACTCTCCATTTCTCTCTCGCGGCACAATCTACTAAATAGCACATCGCAAAGGGGGAGATGGCCTGAAAAGCCTCATCTAGTATCTCGCCTAGAGTTTGAATTCGAATTGCGCTGTCTTTCAGCGCGACGCAAGGATTTGATGATCTCTGCACACATGTTGCTTACTGCAAGCCAATTGTTTTGCGAGCTAAGTAGGATGTCTACTAAGTCAGTGACTATAAATGGTCTCCCAATACTTAGAGATAGCTCTTCCCGTTCAGCAGAGAATCTTGGACAGACAAAAAAGACGTGTTCAGCGTCTTCAATGGACCGCGCACAGTGCGTGCAAAACGGATCCGTTTCGTGCTTAAACCTATATAAATAGGATTTAAAGCACCCGTGTCCCGTCAGTAACTGAGTAATGTAAAAGTCGGTTTGTCCGTACTTCCTACTCACCCACGGCCGTAAGTCCGGGATCAACATTCTTGTCCAGCTGCCGTTGGTAGTAGCTCTCCACCTCTCCTGCCACTTCTCCTGGGTTGCCTGTCGTCTTAGGTTCTCGGGTCGCTGACTTGTGGTCTCCTCTGCTAGCAAGTCCAGCGGAGCCATTCCAGCAAGAACCTGCGCTGCCTCCTCCGACACGGTTCGGAACGCGCATAGCACTCGGAGTGCACAGCGTCTGTATGCGGACCTGCATTCTCGGCTGTAAGACGGTAGTCTCATCGCTGGTGCCCATACCGGTGCTGCGTATAGGATTATCGAACGTACTACGCTACTGATAATCCATCGGGTTTGTTGGCATGGCCCTCCGGTGTTAGCCATTATCCGAGATAATGCATTCGCTGCCTTGCTCGCCTTGTCTCCCACATACCTCAGGTGTTCCTTGAAGCTCAGCCTGTGATCTATCATCACTCCTAGGTACTTTATAGCGTGTTTCGACGTAATAGTGTTTTGTCCAACTATTATGCGGGCAGTCTACACTCGCTTCCAGCTGCTGATGAGTACCGCTTCAGTTTTATGTGCTGCTAACGCTAATCCGTTCGTGTCCAGCCAGCTATTAACCTGTCTGATGGTCGCGTTGGTGTTGAACTCCACTTCTGCTAGTTGCTTTACCACTGTGACTATGGCGATGTTGTCGGCAAATCCCACTATACTCGTTCCGGTTGGTGTTGTCATCCGAAGAATTCCGTCATACATGACGTTCCATAGCACAGGTCCCAGTACCGAGCCCTGCGGTACGACTCCCGTGATTGCGTACGTTCTTCGCCCCAACGCGGTGTCGTATACGAGGACACGATTCTCGAAGTAGCTAGACACCAGTTTGACCAGGTATTCCGAAATGCCTATTCGGATTAGAGCTTGAATTATCTTTGGCCATCTTGCGGAGTTAAACGCATTTTTTACGTCCAGCGTCGTTACCAGGCAGTATTCTTTAGTGCCACCACGCCATCTCGATCCTGCAGTCGCCTCCCGGGCTATGCTCGCTACCATATTAATGGCTCCGACAGTGCTGCGTTGCTTGCGAAAACCGAATTGTAGGTCGGAAAGGCCCCTGCGCTCATTCAGCTCGGTTTCCAGGCGGTTGCATAGGATGCGCTCGAACAGCTTGCCAACCACATCAAGCATGCATAGTGGTCTATAAGCCGAGGGGTCTTCTTGCCGTTTCCCACTTTTCGGTAGAAGGACGAGCCTCTGCAGTTTCCATCTGGTTGGGAAGATTCGTTGCCGCATGCATTGGTTGAACACCTCTGCAATGATGTTCGGGTGCGCTCCAACTATAGCTTTTACCGCTTTGGTTGGGATACCGTCTGGTCCAGGCGCTTTGTCGGCTTTTACGCGGGCTATGGCTCCAAGTACCTCCGCAGCATCCGTTAGCTGCGGTAGCGATGAATCTGCGGACCGCGTACATTGCTGGCTGTCTGCCTGGGTTGGGAACAGTGTGTAAACAATTACTCCGAGTTGTTCGGGGCTTGTGGGCATGGGGCTTCTTGCTAGCTTTCCCATCACTAGCTTATATGCCAGTCCAAAGGGCTGTCCGTCCGCTTCCTCACATAGCTTTTTCCAGCACAACGTTTTGCTCCGTTTGATATTTTTGGTCAGTATTTTACGCTTGGCCCGGAAATCCTCTTGCAGAGTTTTTGCATGCTGCATGGCTTGTAGGTCCGAAGGCCTTCGTCTGGCATGCTTCATGACACGCTGATGCCTTGCTGCAAAGCAGTTCTTTCGCGCCTCCACGATGTCTTGGTTCCACCAATGTACTGGCTTGTGACGGTTACCACCTATCTTTTTCCGCAGCATCGCACCTCTGCATGCTGTTTCCATCGCTGTATGTAGGCTGTGTGTGTGTGTGTGTGTTTGTGTGTGTGTGTGTGTGTGTGTGTGTGTGTGTGTGTGTGTGTGTGTGTGTGTGTGTGTGTGTGTGTGTGTGTGTGTGTGTGTGTGTGTGTGTGTGTGTGTGTGTGTGTGTGTGTGTGTGTGTGTGTGTGTGTGTGTGTGTGTGTGTGTGTGTGTGTGTGTGTGTGTGTGTGTGTGTGTGTGTGTGTGTGTGTGTGTGTGTGTGTGTGTGTGTGTGTGTGTGTGTGCGTGTGCGTGTGTGTGTGTGTGCGACTGCGAGTGTGTGTGTGTGTGTGCGAGTGGGTGTCTGTGTGCGAGTGTGTGTGTGTGTGCGAGTGTGTGTGTGTGTGCGAGTGTGTGCGAGTGTGTGCGAGTGTGTGTGTGTGTGCGAGTGTCTGTTATAGGGGGGGAAGCATTAAAAGCCGAAAAGTGTGGGACTATCACCCACTAAACGTAACCCCTACTCTCCATTTCCCTCTCGCGGCACAATCTACTAAATAGCACATCGCAAAGGGGGAGATGGCCTGAAAAGCCTCATCTAGTATCTCGCCTAGAGTTTGAATTCGAATTGCGCTGTCTTTCAGCGCGACGCAAGGATTTGATGATCTCTGCACACATGTTGCTTACTGCAAGCCAATTGTTTTGCGAGCTAAGTAGGATGTCTACTAAGTCAGTGACTATAAATGGTCTCCCAATACTTAGACTTAGCTCTTCCCGTTCAGCAGAGAATCTTGGACAGACAAAAAAGACGTGTTCAGCGTCTTCAATGGACCGCGCACAGTGCGTGCAAAACGGATCCGTTTCGTGCTTAAACCTATATAAATAGGATTTAAAGCACCCGTGTCCCGTCAGTAACTGAGTAATGTAAAAGTCGGTTTGTCCGTACTTCCTACTCACCCACGGCCGTAAGTCCGGGATCAACATTCTTGTCCAGCTGCCGTTGGTAGTAGCTCTCCACCTCTCCTGCCACTTCTCCTGGGTTGCCTGTCGTCTTAGGTTCTCGGGTCGCTGACTTGTGGTCTCCTCTGCTAGCAAGTCCAGCGGAGCCATTCCAGCAAGAACCTGCGCTGCCTCCTCCGACACGGTTCGGAACGCGCATAGCACTCGGAGTGCACAGCGTCTGTATGCGGACCTGCATTCTCGGCTGTAAGACGGTAGTCTCAGCGCTGGTGCCCATACCGGTGCTGCGTATAGGATTATCGAACGTACTACGCTACTGATAATCCATCGGGTTTGTTGGCATGGCTCTCCGGTGTTAGCCATTATCCTAGATAATGCATTCGCTGCCTTGCTCGCCTTGTCTCCCACATACCTCAGGTGTTCCTTGAAGCTCAGCCTGTGATCTATCATCACTCCTAGGTACTTTATAGCGTGTTTCGACGTAATAGTGTTTTGTCCAACTATTATGCGGTTATTATGAGTACCGCTTCAGTTTTATGTGCTGCTAACGCTAATCCGTTCG
The DNA here is from genome assembly GCA_949708635.1 of Hirtodrosophila cameraria. Lineage (NCBI taxonomy): Eukaryota > Metazoa > Arthropoda > Insecta > Diptera > Drosophilidae > Hirtodrosophila > Hirtodrosophila cameraria. Next base: position 45,246,888 of record OX453090.1, read on the forward strand.
TGTCCAGCCAGCTATTAACCTGTCTGATGGTCGCGTTGGTGTTGTTACCACTGTGACTATGGCGATGTCGTCGGCAAATCCCACTATACTCGTTCCGGTTGGTGTTGTCATCCGAAGAATTCCGTCATACATGACGTTCCATAGCACAGGTCCCAGTACCGAGCCCTGCGGTACGACTCCCGTGATTGCGTACGTTCTTCGCCCCAACGCGGTGTCGTATACGAGGACACGATTCTCGAAGTAGCTAGACACCAGTTTGACCAGGTATTCCGAAATGCCTATTCGGATTAGAGCTTGAATTATCTTTGGCCATCTTGCGGAGTTAAACGCATTTTTTACGTCCAGCGTCGTTACCAGGCAGTATTCTTTAGTGCCACCACGCCATCTCGATCCTGCAGTCGCCTCCCGGGCTATGCTCGCCACCATATTAATGGCTCCGACAGTGGTGCGCGTGTGTGTGTCTGTGTGTGTGTGTGTGTGTGTGTGTGTGTGTGTGTGTGTGTGTTTCTTCTTTCTTTTTATACTCTTTCTTAATTTTTTGAAAAAAAAACAAAAAAAAAGAGTATATTGGGTTTGTGAAATGTCCATCTGTTCGTCCATCCGTCCGTCCGTATGAACGAAGTTTTTTCCACAGTTTTAAAGCTACAGCAACCAAACTTGGTATACGTGTTAATATATATTCCATACGCAAACAAAGTGTCAAGATCTACACTCCATCCCCAACCCTGCCCCCACAAACCGCAAAAAACTATATCTTTCACAGTTTTACAGCTAGAGTAACCAAATTTAGCAAAAGGGCTACTAATCATTTCCTTAATTGATCATACCTAAAAAAATTGACCACGCCCACCCTCGCCCCCCCAAATGAGCAAAATCTGTATCTCCCACACCCCTTTAGCTAGAATTACTAAATTTTGGCTGAATTCTGTTGCCCTATTGAATGGATTGGATAAAAATAATTTTGCTACGCCCACGCCCGCCCTTGCAATCGAGCAAAGTTTGCCTATCCCAAACCTTTAGAGCTGGCCCAACCAAATTTATATTGATTGCAAAGCTTGAATAATCTTACCAAAAATACAATTGCCGCGCTCAATTCTGACTCTGCAAAGAGGCGAAAAAAAGAGTATATGGCAGTCAGGTGTATCCGACTACAACGTTCTTACTTCTTTTGTATTTGCACAGCGCCTTACACATTGTTATAATCATAAAAAGTATTAAAAAGTAACAAGACGTGGCCAAAACTGAGATAACTATAGGGGGAGTTGCTGTAAGATGGGGCGGACAGGTGGGTCGCGCTACCATTTGAAGTTGATTGCCCATTTTTCGGAAGCTACACTTGTTTACCTAATTGAGACGCCACCTGAAAAGGGACGGGCTTTTTAGAGGCGGAGCAAAGGAGGAAAGCAGGAAAGCAGGGCAGTGTATGAGGTTTATGTTTAAGAATCTGGTCGCGGCTTATGTACAATATTTGCGCTTACGTTAGCGTGAAATGATGTTCAGGTAATAAAGCGAAGCGTGCGGTTTGGCTTTGGAGTGCTTCTCAGGTGCTCTACTCCTAACTGGGGGATGGTATTTTCAGGATGAGAAGTGTTGAAGACAAGTAAAGTATGCTACGACATGAAAAAAATGAAGGAAGATGTAAAACTATGAAGTAGAAGTAGAAAATAGATGATTGCTAACAAAATATGTTTTGAATATGAATAAATATATAATACTAAAAATGGATTGAGTCAGACAAGAAAAACTAAAAATAATTTTTAAAATAATGCAGATTACTTTAGCTTAAAAATGATAAGATTTAAGATAAGATTTCGATTAAAACTGAATTATTGTAAAAATGTTTTAGCTGTAATAGAGAAATAAATTTGAGCTATTATTATATTATATTTTTATAATATTTTTTTATTAATAACGATTTTCATATTTGGCACACTTCTAAAATCAGTTGGCAATTTTGAATGTAAAATAAAAATTTTAAAATATGTAGTATTAAAAATCAAAATTAATGAGAAATATAATTTGTCTTTGCCCAATTATTTCTTTTCATTGTTTCATTAACATTATTATAAAAAACAAGTAAGAATACTCTAGTCGAGTGTGCCCGACTACAATATATAAAACAATTTTGAAAGGTGTTAAAAGCCCGTTTTAAATTAATTTTCTATTTCATTCGACAACAGACACACAATATCAAAACCAACAAGTAAGAATACTCTAGTCGAGTGTGCCCGACTACGAGACTCCCTGCTCCCAACTTGCATTTCAAGCAGTTCAGCGGCAACACAAGCAAGCAGCGTACTCAACTTGCACAGTGCATGTCAAACTGTTGTTTCTGCCTGCTGAGACAGGGGAAATAAGTTCTTCCATAACTTTTGTGCTATTTATCCGATCGTGTTGAAATTTACACATCCGAAAGACATTGATTAAACACATATGTGTACCAAAAATTAAAGCTTTATCTTTAAAATTGTGGCTGTGGGAGTCTTTTGCGATTTGCGGGGGTGCGGGGGGGTGCATCCGAAATTTGAAATAAACTTCATCTGCGTATGGTGTACAGAAACCTTCATGCCAAGTTTGGTGTCTCTAGCTCTTATAGTCTCTGAGAGACTCCCTCCGCCACAGACAGACGGACATGGCTAGTTCGTCTCGATTCTTGATCCTGATTAAGAATATATAAAGTTAATATAGTCGGAAATGCCTCCTTCTGTCTGTTACACACATTTGCAGTACTTTATAACTCCCTTTTTCCCATTTTTAATGGGAACAGGGAGTAAAAATCTTCCACAGCTCACATGCCCTTAACTTTCACCTGTAGCGCATTACAATCATATTTCACGCTTTGGTTCATCCAAAAGAGACAGTGAAAGCGGCAAAGTGGGCATATATAACATTTTATGAGCGTTCCATAACGCCAGCTTTGTATAACGGAGGGCCTGTAGATTGTAAATTTGAATGAAATATCTTAAAGATAAAATCGTTACATGGATTTTGTTTAAACTATATGTTTTATATGCTGGAGAAGTAGGGAGGGAGTAGAGAGCAACAGCTGCAAGTTCGCATCATATAATTTTATTAAAGCTCTTGCTCAAGACTTAACCTTCAATATGGCAGTCGTAAATGTGCACAATTCTATACACACACACACACAGACACACACAAGGAAACCCCTACATACACTCACACCTGATTTGGGCATGTGTTGTTGTGTTTGCCCTTTCCATTTCAATGGCGGCTGCTGGACGCAGGTGTTGGCTATAAGGTGAAGGAGTTTGGGTAAAGTCAACAAAGATGCTAGACCGACTTGGAAGCCACAGAGCAGAGGAAGCAGCAGTAGCAGCAGCAGCAGCAGTCAGGACTAGGACCAGCTTCAATGCAGAAAATATTTTTTGGTTTTGTGTCTGGTGCACCTTAAAAATCCTCAGACTTTTGAGGGTCGCACAGTTTATTTTCATTTTATTCCTTCGGAGCAGGCCAGAAGCAGAAGGCGCTGCTTCACTCTTGCTGCATACCTTTTTGGCACTTTGTTGAATTTATCGCATAAGCTTTTCGCATACTTCCGGGTAATTGGCAACACCATGTTCTACACCTTTGTTGTGCGAGTGTGTGTGTAAATGTGTGTGTGTGTGTGTTGCGCATTTAAAGGCGTTAAGGTGCAAATTTATTTCCACAAAACCTTTTTTGCCAACGTCCGTCGTAATGAGCACTTTGTGTGCGTTATATTTCTCGACCCTGACATATGGCCACGCACCCACCAGCCAGGACTTAGGACACAGGACTAAGGACTCCTGGACTAGTACCCAGTCCATATCCTGTCTCGGCTTGGGACTGTCTGGAACCGTAGAGGCTCGGCTCGGCTCGTTAAAGGCGTCTGGAGTGCCTGGCATTTTTGCACTTGTGGTTTCATATTATTGTTCAAAAATTGTTAAGCACATTTAAGCCTGATTTAGTTGCATATTTATTGTATTTACTGAAAGTCCCCTCTTAACTCTGCACATCCCCCTCCGCCACTCATTCATTTTAATGAGTTATGTAAACTGTTTGGGTCTCTCGACTTTATGTGCGCTTGGCATTAATGTGAACAGTTAGAAACGCCCCAAAAGATTATAGAAAGCATCTATTTATGGCACAATAATTTAGAGTGGTTTCTCGAGTATTTTGAATTATGATCTATGCTCTTGAGTCTGCTAAGCGCAGTAACTTTTCCTTAGTTTTAAAAAAAAATTAAAGAATTTGTTATATCCTTGCAGAGGGTATTATAAATTTGTCACGAAATGTGTAATGCCTCCAAGAAGACGTCTCAGAAAAAATAGTTGTATTCGTGATCAGCATTAACAGCCGAATCATGTCCGTCATGTCCGTCATGTCCGTCTGTCCGTCTGTCTGTCTGTTTATATGCGTTTTTCAAGACTTTGTTCCAGAGCTATCTTGATGAAACTTGGCACAGATGCTTCTTCTTATTGCAGGTAGTACCTATAGTTGAATTGGCCAGATAGGACCACTATAACATATATCTGCCATAGGAACGATCGGTTGAAAAATATGTTTTTGTATGAATAATTTTTTTTGTTTTTCAAGATAACTCAACCAAATTCACTAAACCTAAGTTTAAAGACACTTTGTACATGATGACAAAATTTCATCAAATTCGGACGACTAGGTGAGTTTTTCAAAATATTTTTGCCAAACTCACTAAGCTTAAGTTTAAGGACAGTTTATACATGATGACAAAATTTCATCGAAATCGGACTTCTATATCTTATAGCTGCCATAGGAACAATCAGTTGAAAAATAAGATTTCTTTCGGAAATCTTTTCTGCAAGGCACGCCAAAAATAACATTTCTTTCTTGTTTTTGAATTCAAATTGTTTTGAAGCATTGTGAAAAATGTACATTGTTTTTGATTTTGGTCCTCAGGTCTTGGAATTGTTTCTTATAAATCGCCTTGTCAGATTTCAGAACTGCCAACAATTTTAATTAACAATTATTGTATCGAATTTGAAAATGAGAACAATCCTGAACATTTTCGCCACCTATTTCATAAGACCTTATTCTGTTATTGATATAAATGCATGGTGTCTACTTAAAGCAAAAGCTCTCATTCATTAATAAGACATTAATATATTACAAATTACATGACAATAACAACAAAATAACGTTCAAACTGTTCAACTTTCAAAAGTTCAAATAAAGCAAATCTCGTTTTAGAGTATGCTATTAAATCTCAGCCTGATAAGTAAAGGTTCATAAAATACTCAAACAAAGTTCATACATCTAAACAAATTCAAGGGTTCCTCATATTTTATTCCATTGCTATTTTAGCCTCAATATAAAAAAACATTCAGAAAACTAACTACAGCAACTACTTCTAATACCTTCTTTGCCAAACAGTCTCAGCAGAAGGACAAAAAAACATGTTCCTTATCGTAATCTTTTCCAGACAGCTGCGTTGACTTCCGTTTATAGCAGAATTCCCATACCAACTGTGAACTTCCTTGCTATTCATTCCCTTAAACCTCAACCGGCGACCCTTTTCGATGATGATGGAAAACCCAACACCGCATTGCTTTATGGCCATAAATATTTCATTATGAATTTTATCGACATGCTATCTACATTTTGGCTAGAAGTAATTTTGCTAGCTGCTGCTACTGCTGCTGCTGCGCTGCCTTTTGCCTACCAAAAAGTTGGCCGAAATAATAAATAATAAAAATGCAATCCGTTGCCGCTTCAATGAACCTTTCCCGAGCAGCTAGCTAACGGTAATTTTTGTTTTTACGCGTCAAAATGTGCCGTACGGTAGGGTTAAGAATAGCTAAGTATTGATGTTTGGAGTTGGAGTATTCTCCGTTCTGTTCTCTTCTGTGTTCGTGACATCTGCAGGTCGCATTAATAATTAAATCAAGCAATAAAAATTCAGCACGAGTGGCAGCCCCCAGCCCTCCCCGACAACCATAGCTGAAAAAGCACAGCTAAATAGCAAATATACATTTCTTGGCTTTAATTTGTTTGACTTAGAAGATACCTTATGTCTTGTTTTATAAGAGAAATAAAGTTAATAAACTAATTTATTTTTGAAAGCACATAAAAGAGTTCTTTCTAAAAAGTAAACACATGATCGTCATTTTGACACAGTCCTTAAGATCTGTTAGGAAACAAAAATTTTAATTTAAGCCATAAATTTATTTTGGAAAAAAATAATAAAAATCCATTAACAGCTTTTATGGCATATGAAAGCTTCCCTTACAACAAAAGCTTAACTGACTTTACGATACTTAAGACTTTAAGCAGTGATAATTTCGTTAAGCTTTTGTTGTCATTAGAAAAGCCACAATCTGAATGATTTAATCGTCTATTTTTTGCTTAATTGATTCAACAATACACAAAGATCTTTGAAAGCACATGAAAGTTGCACAGAAAACGAAAAGCTCGTTTGATTCTCTTCTCTCTTTATAACTAATTGGAGATTGTATTTCTATGCCAATTGATCCATTCAATTTGAATATGCAGCTTAGATTAACGTAAAGATCCCCACATCACCCCAGTCGACTATGGGGATAATACTCACTTTTTCTGGCTTAAATTCGACTTTCAAAGTTTGAAATTGAACGACTCCAGTCTGATAAGCTCCTCCTTACTTTTACTGGGTATAAAATACATAAATCATTCAATAACCGTACAAAATATTTTGCCCATACCTCAAAGTCTAAAAGTCTGCTATGCAAAGGTTCAATTGACATTTTCTTTGTTTTTGTTTTTGTCTGTGTTTTTTTTTTTTGTATATGAAATATATACAAACAATTAAATATGTATGCATGCTTTGTCTATATATTTATTTTTGCACACGAATTGCTAAACTCATAATAAATTAACATTGTCTTGGAAAATTGAAAATGCTGCTGCCGCGCTGCCAGCACAAACATTCTTACGCACGAATAATTCAGTAATGAAAAGCGCTTCGTCATTGCGAGTTTCCCGGACCGGAACAGAATCCGGAGTAGTGAGAAGGCTGGGATGCTGCTACTGCTGCTGTTGGCAACATTGTTGTTAATATTTTGCTCGCAATGCGCGCAAATGCGATTAAAATTGTTAGAGAAAATTACGGCAAGAGATTTCCGCGCATTGTTGGCCCTTCTCTATACACATCTACTATATATATATATATATATATATATATATATAGTAGATGTGTATAGAGAAGGGCCAACAATGCGCGGAAATCTCTTGCCGTAATTTTCTCTAACAATTTTAATAATTCGTTATTATTATTTTTTTAATCTAATAAAAATAGTTTTGTGTTGTTGGCTCTCTGCTCTGCTCATAAATTTGCAGATAGAAATTCCAGCAGCGTAAAGGAAATTACAACAAAATTAAGAAAGTTCTTCTTCTGGTCTAAAGGACCGCTCGCAGTGCGTGCAGCTTCAAGTTTAATCAATAAAAGCCGCATGGGGGCTCTTAAGGAACTCCACACACATACACAACCCATACTTACTTACTTTTTTTTCCCGTTCTCTCTTTTTTTTTGTGCATATACATATACTTCAGAGTTATTGTTGTTATCATGCTACCCCGTTGCGCTTCGTTATAAACTTGCTGAAATTTTTATGAAAAGCATTCGCATCCGAGCTTAAGTCGCCCCCATCCCCCGTTTGCCCACTTTTATAAGCCAGGGTCTTTGGGTTGCGGCCTTTGACGCTGTTTCCATATCTTATTTGCTGCTGCCAAGGCGTTTGTAAATATTTTAATTGAAATTACATTTTAGCCATCTTGCAGTTTACCATACAAGGTATTAGCTACTTGTTTATGCCTTTTTCTTATACCTCTTGCGTTTTTGTCTTGTCTTGGCCTGCTCTGCTCTTTGACTTTGGCAAGTCGCCAAAAATTTCAATATAAAAGTACCTATGGCCAGAAGTTGAATAAAATAAGGAATAAATTTCTAAAAACGTGGAAAAAAAGTATTTTCTTAGGTAGAAAATTATTAGAAATTTATTAGATTCTGATTCGGAATTTAATCCTGTGGCATCTGAGCATTAACTTTATTTAAAAGTTTCAGTCATTAAGTTTCTTAAAAAGTTTCTCAATAATATTTTTGTCATAGATTAAAATGTATTACATCAATATGCTCAGTCAATCCAGAGAACGAACCGAGATCAAAAAACTTTCCAATTGGAACTGAATTAAGTCAGGAATAAATTAAAAAAAATTATGTAACTATTTATTATTATTTATTAACAAAATTAAACAAATAATCATGGAATTTACCTGGGAAAATATCGATATCAATATAAATACTAAAGATTTTGTTAAATTTTGGTAAGAAACGTTTAATTGCTTTTAATATCGCTTTACTCTTATTTATTTAGTTTTATGGTATATCTTTATTTTGTAAAATATCGCTAAATACATGATGCTACGAATATCAAAACCTTCCCAGTTCGGCTAAATCGCTTACATTTTCACAATTTAAAGTTGAATGCTTGAGTGCTTTTATTTTAACAAAGTATTGTCTAAATTTCTAGAGTAATCGTTTGGCCAGCATTGTATGCTCAATGTGTGACAATGTCTGTAACATATTCGTTATCCTTGCTCCCACTTCACAGCCACATTTGAGATACTACATAAGTTAAGGCCACAACCCGAAAAGTGACTTTAGCATTGAGTTTCAATTGCAGACCGAAACTTTTTCAAAGCAATTAGATAAGGGCTTTGCTGATTTTAAAGTTTTGTACTCGGATAGCCCAGGACGAAGGATACGTTGTATGTGTGTGTGTGTGTGTGTGTGTGTGTGTGTGTGTGTGTGTGTGTGTGTGTGTGTGTGTGTGTGTGTGTGTGTGTGTGTGTGTGTGTGTGTGTGTGTGTGTGTGTGTGTGTGTGTGTGTGTGTGTGTGTGCGTGCGTGCGTGTGTGTGTGTGTGTGTGTGTGTGTGTGTGTGTGTGTGTGTGTGTGTGTGTGTGTGTGTGTGTGTGTGTGTGTGTGTGTGTGTGTGTGTGTGTGTGTGTGTGTGTGTGTGTGTGTGTGTGTGTGTGTGTGTGTGTGTGTGTGTGTGTGTGTGTGTGTGTGTGTGTGTGTGTGTGCGTGTGTGTGTGTGTGCGTGTGTGTGTGTGTGTGTGGGTGTGTGTGTGTGTTGTGTGTGTGTGTGTGTGTGTGTGTGTGTGTGTGTGTGTGTGTGGTGTGTGTGTGTGTGTGTGTGTGTGTGTGTGTGTGTGTGTGTGTGTGCTATCAATAGGAAAGTAGAAAAGACTTTCGACAAAATTTATTCAGCGTAAAGTTTGGTCAGAATAAGTCGCCACAAGATGCTGTTGACCAAATACCTGTTTGCGTGTGTGAATGTGTGTGTGTGTGTGTGTGTGTGTGTGTGTTTGTCGGAAAGATGGTTCTGGTTTGACCAAAATCATAATATTTAGGCAAGCGTTAACGGAAATGGCCACTAACTTGAGTGTTTTCCTGGCCCATCACAAAACAAAGAATATTATTTAAGCACTCAAGTGTGTGTGCGGCAGAAAAGGCTTGTCCTTTGGCTCGAACCGGTACGGTCCGGCTAGAACCACTTCAGTGAAGAAGAACAAGTAGGGGGAGGGGAAGGGGTAGGGGTACGAAGGTCCAGTGTGCGTGCGTCCACTCAGAAATTAGTTAGAAGATGAATGGCCCAAAGTCGCAAAGTTTTGCAGCTTTTACTTGAGATTTAATGCGGCGACGGCTGTAACTGGCTGCTGAACTGTTTACCTCTCCCCTCAGTTCCTGCCATGCCCCTTTTCCACCGCCCACATAGCCAACTGCACGTCTTTGACTCTACATCATGCTCTTTAATCTTTATTTAAAGCAAAAACTTTTTTAATGAATGCTCTTAGTTGTGCACATATTTTTAATGCATAGTTCATTAAAAAGCAACTTTCGTTTGCAGCTAATTTCGTTTTTTTCTCCCAGAGCTTCTTCTTACTTCAGATTTATGCACACAAAGTGGCTTAAGTGTAAGGCTTATAATGTTACTCCAGTTAAGAGCCTGCAGGCTCCGAAATGGACTTGAAAATTGGTTTCGCAAATAGTTTACACACTCTTTTAATATGCACTCAACGCCTCACATATGTACATGCGAGTTGAAAAAGTTAATGTGGATTAATTTTCGTTTCATAGATATGTACTATAGTTGTGAAATGATGGCATAAAACATGAATACAAAATACATCTACATTGCACATAAATCATAAAAATGAATTTTTGGGTATAAATTATTTTTCATGTAGTTTATTAAGCGAAGTTCGCACATGTAACGTAACAGTCTTTTCATTTAACGCAACAGACCTGACATTTTTGCTTGTCAAAATCTTTATTAATTCCATCCCAAAGCTAAAAAATTATGTTCTACTCGTTAAAAATAGTCAACCAGAAGAGCAGACTTTTTTGAAAGTGTTGCGCAACTTGAAAACCTATTTCTAAAATAGTGTAACGTAACAGTCCAATTAAAAAAAAATCTCAATACAGATTTAAAATTTTGAATGCTAATATAATAAATACTAAAATGACACAATTTAAAGATGTAACGTAACAGTCTGCAATTTTGACAATATGAGTATATACTCAATATGAAGATACAAATCAGTTTGAAGTACAGTATTTACTTTTAATTAGTATAAAGTCTTCTTCGTATAAAAGCATTCATTCGGAAACTACCATTATCTCTTTGCTTAGACTGTTTAAGAATTGTAATTGATAAACAAAAAACAAAACAACTTTATCCATAACTTTGGTGCTATTTATCCGATCGTGTTGAAATTTACACATCCGAAAGACATTGATTAAACATACATGTGTACCAAAAATTAAAGCTTTATCTTTAAAATTGTGGCTGTGGGAGTCTTTTGCGATTTGCGGGGGTGCGGGGGGGTGCATCCGAAATTTGAAATAAACTTGATCTGCGTATGGTATACAGGAACCTGCATGCCAAGTTTGGTGTCTCTAGCTCTTATAGTCTCTGAGATCTGTGTGTTCATACGGACAGACGGACAGACGGACAGACAGACAGACAGACAGACAGACAGACAGACATGGCTAGTTCGTCTCGGCTGTTGATCCTGATCAAGAATATATGTAGTTTATATAGTCGGAAATGCCTCCTTCTGTCTGTTACACACATTTGCAGTACTTTATAACTCCCTTTTTCCCATTTTTAATGGGAACAGGGAGTAACAAACAAACTGACTTTCCATCTCCTTTTAGGAAGACATCAAAAATGTTATAAAAAATGTTTGACTGCGGCGCTTGTTCTCATTCCATCGGTTAGACAAACAAAATAATTTAAACTTTGGACAAATGCTCTGACAAACTGTCCAAATTAAATAATGCCCTGAAAATTAAGCGCTGATATGTTTGCACCCATTTGTTCTTACAAAAGATAAAACGTACGTTTATTAAAATTTTAATTACCAATGCTGAAACAACAGATGAGCCATACTGCCATACAGGTAGGGACTGAGGGCATTTAAGCATTTGATATTTATAAGTTATAAAGCCCACACAAAAGTGGGCCCATAACGCCCCCGGGTATTATGACCGCGGGCGTTATGCCATTCACCCGAAATATATTATGTGCAGCATCTTAAACATAATTATTGATGGATCGAGTTTTGACTATCGATGCTGCCGAGTATCTATCTAAACTAACTTAGAAATAAATGAAATAAGTGAAGATTACTCTCAAAATTCAAAACTTTGCAAAAACACTTATAATATCGTAAATAAAATGCGAAAAGTAAGCATCGTCTTCAACGACTCGTTTTCAGTCACATTAAAAGTTTTATTTCAAGAGTCTAAAAATAGTAAAAGATGATTCTTAACTGTTGTTAAATTGCATTCCCGTTTGTTGCCCTTGCAAAAAGAACAACCAAGCAGCATTTCGCCATTGCCTGTTGTTACACCCTGTACCCATTTCAAGGTGGATAAAAGGGGTTAATAAAGCACTTCAAATGTATGCAACAGGACGAAGGAAGCATCTCCGACCATATAAAGTGCACACATATATATTCTTGACCAATATCAATAGCCTAGTCGATGTGGCTGTTGTCAGTCTGCCAATCTGCCTGTCCAATAACACCAATGGCATGTAGGTTCCCGTTACAGTTCCTGATAGTTACTGTCGCAGATTAAGTTTATTTCCAGTTTCCGATATTCCACCACACATACTTGAGTTACATGGAATGCACTGCTTGATGCGTTTGTGAATCGAACACAGAAATGTCGTTAGGATTTTCAGCGTTGAATGCAGGGTGTCTCTGAGTCGGGCACACTCAACTAGAGTATTCATACTTGTTATTTTTTTGTATTTTTCTTTTTTTTTTCCGTTTTCGTTTGTGTTTGTTTTACTTTTATTTTGATCTGTTGACAGTCATATCACGTCGTATCAACGAAAAGCTGATACGCCGTGTATAATGGGATTTGTTTATTGGTATCATTTGCGCCAACTTTTTTTTTCCTTTTTCCTCTTTTTTTTTTTTTTGCTTCTACAACCCTCTTGTTCTATACATTGCCTTACCGCCTGAACGAATTCAGTTTTGGCAGCGCTAGTCAAGTGGGCGACCCCCATGACTGCAGTTGCCCCACAACCCTCCCCCCATGTCCGGAAAAAAATTTCGTATTGCGTTTTAGAGTGCACAACGGTACATAAGTAGCTAAAGTGGACCGAAAAACGTACGTACGGTTTCACTAATCCCGGGCAGCTATAATGCCAAGAGCCCAACACAACAGCTGACAGCTGGATACGTATACGTTTTAGGGCTGAGGGGGTTGGTTAAGGAATTGGGGAGTGTTTGGGTGTTTGGGTTGACAGGTGCGGGCACGTGATGCTTGAACGCAATATTGACACTTTCAACGACTTGACGCGCCAAAAGTCATAAAGGGATTCAAAAAGTTTCAACGCCTCAGATTGCACTTCGGCACTGACTCCGGTTTTTAGCTCCAGCTCCAACTCCAGCTCCAACTCCAGTTCCAGCTCCAACTCTTGTTGCCTTGCTGCGTAGCCTGCATAAAACTAAATCCATGGATTTTCGTGTAGCCACTTAAACTTTTTCACACCCAGACTGAAAACTTTGCAGAGTCTTTAAGTGCTTGGGGCTGCCGTCTCTGGACGTCTGGGGCTTTTTAAAGGGGGGGGGGGGGGGACTGGGTGCGTGTGCCGGGCATTATTTTCATTGTCGCATTTTTCATCATCACACTCCCTGAAGTTTTTATGGCTCTTTCTCTCTGTTTTCCGTTCTCTACGATTCTGGTTTTAGCTTTTGGCTGCACCTGTGCGTCACTTAGAACCGGAAGCTGCACATCAGCGTTGCCATGTGCGTGGGTGGTGTGCTGTGCTGTGGGTGGAGTCACGCTGACTGCTTGGTAGTCTCGACGTTGTCCTGGTCCTTGTCCTTGCCGGTAATCGCCACTTTTAGTCTGGGCGCATTCATTGTCTTTGTACAGGTTCGCTTTCCGTACCTTTCTTTTTTTTTTTGGGGGGCAAATCTCTTTTGAATTATTACTGTAATTACCGTTGAGTTTCACCCCGGCTATAGTTGCGTCCTGGCATCATCATCATCATCTACTGCTGCTGCTCCTGTTCCTTCAAAGAGCTGTTGTGACACCGCTGATGACTGTGTTGATCCGACGATTATGATTTTATTACACACACACACACACACACACACACACACACACACAGACACACAGACACACACACACACACACACACACACACACACACACACACACACACACACACACACACACACACACACACACACACACACACACACACACACACACACACACACACACACACACACACACACACACACACACACACACACACACACACACACACACACACACACACACACACACACACACACACACACACACACACACACACACACACACACACACACACACACACACACACACACACACACACACACACACACACACACACACACACACACACACACACACACACACACACACACACACACACACACACACACACACACACACACACACACACACACACACACACACACACACACACACACACACACACACACACACACACACACACACACACACACACACACACACACAGAGAGAGAATAACAGATCCTGTGGCGTGAGTTACGGCACGCGATTTGGTCCCCAAAAAAAAATGTTGTTGTCGAAATTTTGGCTCTCCATGTTTATAGTGTTCTGCCTGAACAATCAAATCTAATCGTTTGTAATGAAGCCTCTACAACGTTTGCTGGATATGCCACTGGATTTCTTCGAATGATAAACGATGCCGGCAACTGTCGCGTTGAGCTGCGCGCTTAATTGTTATTGTACCCCTGGGCGTGGATTCCAAAGCATCATATAAGACCTCTATACTGAACTGTATGCTAAGCTATTTTTCTAAACATTCCTTTGTTTTTGGTGGACAGCTAATCAAAATTGATGCTTTTGGGCCTTTGTTGTAGGTAAATCCCACAAATAGGCAACCATTTTGTATGTTTTAGTGACACTTTATTCTGATATTATCAATAGGCACTATTTATGAGCTATATAAGTTTTTGTGGATTTTCGTTAATATTTTAAGGTTTACGTGGATTAGTTTTAATAGTTTGTTGGATTTAAATGGCTTTTTATACTCTGTTTTCCAAAATGGAAAAAAAGAGTATATTGGGTTTGTGAAATGTCCGTCCGTCCGTCCGTGCGTCTGTCCGTCCGTCCGTATGAACGCAGTTTTTTTCCACAGTTTTGAAGCTAGAGCATCCAAACTTGGCATACATGTTGGTATATACCATAGTCAGACAAAGTGTCAAGATCTCCCCCCCACCCCCACCCCTTCCCCCACAAACCGGAAAAACCTATATCTTCCACAGTTTTACAGCTAGAGTAACCAAATTTGACATAAAGACTACTGGCGACATCCTTGACCGACCTGCCAAAAAAAACAAAATGTCACGTCCACTACCGCCCCCGCAAATGAGCTAAACCTGTATCTCCTACACCCTTATGGCTTGAAACCAAATTTTGCAATATGACTCCATTTGAACTCTTCAATAGATTGGAGAAAAAAAATTTTGTCACGCCCACCCCCGCCTTAGTAAACGAGCGATCATTATGACAAGTGCGCGTCTCGCTCTGCTTTGGGCGCTTGCAGCGTTCTGCACTTAGTAGAACGAATTTTATAGCTCGTAGCATATATATATATAAGTAGTCTTTAAAAGAATTTAATTTAATATACGTACAGAAAACAGACTATATCGCAGTCGGGTGAGCCAGACTGCAACGTTCTTACTTGTTAACACTGTCGAATGTTAAGGTATGTATGGAATACATGCTTATATACAAAATATAATTTAAAACAAGTAAGAACGTTGCAGTCGGATGCACCCGACTGTAATATACCCCTTTTTTTTCGTTGTATTGTATTTTTGCTCAAATCTTTCAAGTTTTGCCATCAATTTAAATTTGGGTGGGCCCGTTCTACGGGTTTCGGAGGAACAAACATTGCTTGATTGCAAGGACGGACGTGTCAGCGGCAAAAATATATTTATCCGATCTATTTTATAGGGCAATAGAAGTCAACCTGCAAAATTTGGTGAGTCTAGCTTAAGGGGTGTGGGAGATACAGACTTTGCTCGTTTGTGGGGGCGGGGTGGGCGTGGCCAATTTTTTTTTAGTCAGATCAATAAAGGAAGTGACTAGTAGCCATTGTGTCAAATTTCGTTACTCTAGCTATAAAACTGTGGCAGATATAGGTTTTCGTGGTTTGTGGGGGAGGGGGTGGGCGTGGTGTGGGAGATCTTAACACTTTGTCTGCCTACCAACATGTATACCAAGTTTGGTTGCTCTAGTTTCAAAACTGTGGAAAAAAACTGTTTTCATACGGACATTTCACTAACCCAATATATGGTACTCTTTTTTTTTTTTTTTTTTTAAATTAAAAAAAGAGTGCTATAATGTTTATTTCTAATTAACTATTTTGAGCCGTGAACAATTAGGCAATGTTACATTTGATAATAATACAATTTAAATGTCATATTAAAAAGACAATCCCTTGGAAATGTATGCATGTCCTTCCAACATTACTTCAAAAATCAAGATTAACTAATTTTTATGTCCGCAATTGATTCAAAATTGAATTCCAGATTTTATTTTCATCAAAATTAATTTTTCTTAAATAAATAAGGGCTGTTAAAATTAAATTTTAATATTATCGAACAACAAAATTTAGTAAGATAAAATTTTAATTAAATCCATAAATTATGGTTTTAAAAAAATTAATAAAATTCAAATGCAAAATCAATCAAGAGGGCCAAAAAAATCCTGCGAGTAGAAATTGGCTGAGTTTTTACAAAATTATGGAAGTCAGAAACCTATAAAGAGTATTTAAATTTTCAGCTATGATAAAAACATGGTTTACATAGCTAATCGCCTGATTTATCTCAGATAGCACGGATTATATATATACATAAAAGTCAGGGGTTCAGACACTATATGATTTATTTAAAACCTCATCAATTGCTATTAAAGCCGATTAAATATAAATTATAAGATCAAGACATTAAAAAGTATTTACAAATAAGAAAATTTGGCAAAAAAATGGGTTTTCAAATTATTGTAAATGCAATTGTTATTAAATAATTCCTAAGCCGAAAAAAAAATAGTTTCCCCTTTTAAATGCAACGTAAACAGTTTTATCATTAATTTAGCTGTGGTTAAACCTCAACAGAAGCAAGTCTCTCAGTTGCTTCTTAAAATGTCATGCTGTTAATCCTGTGTAAAAATCTACCACAATATTCCTGTCTCCACCCCCGCTTCCTGCACCGCAACCCTTTCCCTTCTCCACCGCCGCGTAGCACACACATTTAACTCTTGTCTGTCTTTGCGCTCGACTGTAAAGTACAATGTAAACCGCGTCGCACATTCCACAATCCAAACAACAACTACGACAAACACTAACAAACAGACAGAGGGACAGAAACTGGAGGGTGGGGGGAGGAAACATAGTCAGCCATGTGCTAGTATAGGGGTTTTGGAGGGGGTGGCAACGAATTTCGACACATGTTGCCGCAATAAAAATGTCAACACACACATAAAACATCTTCTAAAATGGCATTTACACAGCGGCGTAAAATTCCAGCAGCCGAAAAATTTGAAGCATAATAAATGGCGCTCTGCCTGGGCTAACGATTGTAACACACACACACACACACACACACACATACACACATACAACTCCATATATTCATGTATATATAGAGCACGTGCTTAAAGTTGTCGCACAACCCTACGCACATTGTTGGCCATTAAACACGCATTCCTTGGCCACATATATATAAATTTATAGACCAAGACATCCACAGGCGAAAGTGTTGGCTTGCAGGAGCTGCTAGGAAGTGTGGGAGCGGGTGGTGGGGGCAGTGACAGGGACAGAGAAAGACTGCCGGGCAAATGAAAATGCGAGCGAGAGCAAATGGCACATGTGTCGCGCGGAAGTCGCGCGAGACGCTTTCACTCTCACTTTTGGTGCCAGACGACAAAATGGCCAAAACTTGCTTCACACACAATTTTAGCTTGAAGCTTAACACCCCTCCTGTCAACCTGCCTGCCCATGCCCATGTGCGTGTGAGCGGAATTTTAAAAAAATATATATTGTAGTCGCCTTTTGGGCGTATGCGTGCCTTTAATGAGATAATCTACGCTCTCAGTGCTCATTTATTGTAATTGAAGGTTCACTTACGGTGCCCACGACCATCGTATCCCCTCCACCCGCCAACCCCCCCTGCTGATTACAAGCCGTCCAGGGGCGTGGTAATGGGGTCGACGTAATGATAGTGCCCCGACCCGTACGTGCGTACCGCACAGTGTCAGCCTTGGGAAGGGATGGGGGGAGATGTACGCCTGCATTTTGTGGAGCCTTTGCGCCACATGCAGCAGCAGCCAAATCAAGTGGCAGCCACGACAGCGCGGAGGAGGAAGGGGCGGGATGGATGCTATGGTAATCTGCAATAAATGAGGTATGTTGGAAGATTTATTTGATTGCTTTATTTAATATTTTAGAAAAGGCAGATGTTTCGCTCCCGATAAAACGACACTCTGCAACGCCTGATATTTTACAGACCCTTAGCGGGGGGTGTTGTTGCTGTTGTTGTTGATGTTGAATTATGACTGACATAATGAAATTTTTAAGGGCCAAAAAGGCAGCAAGGTAAGTTGGGATTTCATTGTGACAGTTGCAGATTGCAAAAGTGTTCACAATACGAGTAAATACCAGATACATACATACATATTAACAAGTGGCTTGCAAATGATATATTGCTTTGCAAATAAATAGAATTTTTCCCAATTATATGCTAAGCTGTTGAGCAATAATATTTTAATCAGAGTACAAAAATCTCTCGAACTCGACTGTATGCCCCATTATACTTTTTAAATTCGAACCAACCATAAAATCTGAAACTTTACCTTAACTCTACAATATGTTATGCTACTCATTCCAAAATAAATTTAAGTTTTCACAACTCACAGACTTCCACAGTGCAAAGATTCAAAAAATGAACCCTTCAAGCTACTATTAAGCCTCATCCATATGCTTAGCTCTATCAGGGCAGGACTTCCCACTTCAATTAAGTTCATAGAGCATACGTATACGTATACGCATACGCACCGTAGACCCACAGAAATGACCCGCCATCTATCAGGAATCTATGTATATAAACGTGCAGCAACTAACAACTAAATTTCATTAAGCCGCATCGCACAAATTGAACTACATACAAGGAACGGGTGAGCTGAAAGGGGATAGTGGCAGTAACAGCAACAACAACAACGATAAGGGCCATGCAGATAATTTAAGTGCCCCGGCGACCAAAGTGAAGAGCAAAGCAAACCCCAAGCCCAAACTCAGGCTCAACCAAACGAACCAATTTCGTAGCGGGCAGCCATGTGCCCCAAAAAAGTGGCATGTGCCAAAGCAGCAGTAACAGTAGCAGCGGGAGCAGCAGCATCAAGTCGTGCATGAAGCACAGGACGAAGGACGACAGCACAAAAATCAGGCAACGGAGCATGACAAGCAAACGCAACGTAGCGCATCCTGTTGCCACCGAACATTGCCACCAGACACTGCCACTGTTGCTGTTGTCTTTGTTGTTGTTGTTATTGCTGTGTAGCTGCCACAAGCCAACAGAGAGATCGCCTGCTGGCCAAGTTCAAAATGGGCAACTCAGTGCTGTGTCTATTGGTTGCTCTATGGCTCTTCCATGGCTGGGTGAATCCCACGCTCGTGTGATAATAAAATGAGAGAAACTTTCGAGAGGACGAAGCTAACAGGCGGCCAGGCGACCAACGGCGCACCGCATGTCTGGCATATTTAATTTATTTATTTTATGCAAATTTCGGATAATGTATCTGCGGCCGCAGGACACAAAACAACAGCAGCAACAACAACACAACAATCTAGGAGATTCTCCAAGGTGGAGCATCAGCATCACGAAAAATTCTAATGAAAGCAATTGTTGCCAAACCGCGCAGCTAAATTATGCTGCATGGCCACGCCCCCCACTATATAACTTGCCCCTTACAACAAAACCTTCACCTCCATCTCCACCTACCGCCTCACCCCTCATTCAACCCGGCAACGGCTGGTTGTGGTTGCCAGCGCGATATTTAGCATTACACGCTTCATTGTCTAAAGTGGCGCCCGGGGAGGTGCCTCAACTACCCAATCATCCCAACTACCTTATCCAAACCGTCCCCCTCCCCCCCTATCCATATTGTATTTATTCAAAAGTTTGAAGCCGCCTGCTTGCACTAACTACTAATGTGCGGTTGTCTCCCTGTGTGTGTGTGTATGTGTATGGTGGGCGTGGCATTGTGTGCAAGTTCTATCTAGCGCCATTTGCTTTTTATTGTTAAACTGCTAAAAAGTTTTACTATAATTTTGCTAGCTTTCAGTTCCTTTTTTGTTTTTTAGCTTGTGTCTATTTAGCCTGAGCTGCAATAACGAATATCTGGAAATAAATATACAAAAGTCGAAACTTCAATATCATTTTCAAAAATGTACTATAAGAGACCATTTAAGGTCAGTAATGATCAAATTCTTGAGATATTTGAGCTATTGATTTTAATAATAATAATAATATGGCGAGAGCTGCGATATTCAATTGTTCTCAGATATATATTTTCAGATTGTGGATAAGCAAAATTGAAATTATAGCAAAAGCTATAAATAACTTTTCCATTTATGAAGCTTATTAAAATTTAAGGAAATTCAGTATCCTCAAAACTATATTTTTTGTTTAAATAAATCATATACATTTCTCATCACATACAAATATTTAAGAATCTTGTACGAAATTTATTTATAAAACATTTTTACATATATTTCAAACATTTTTTTTATTTTTGATTTGGATCAAAATATTGAGATAATAAATTATTAGTTGAATTCTGTTAAACGATTGAAACAACTTCTTGGAAAGTTTTACAGTGGGAAGACAATTTTCAAAAACCTAAAAAAATTGGAAAAAACGGTTTCAATTTCATAATTCGATAATGGAATGACGAAAAGTTAAGAGCGATTCAAAATGTAAAATATTTATAAGTGGTAATGTTCTGATGTAACTAAGGAATCTTTTCGTCGACTTTTGCTTTTTAGCACAATTATATAATTTATGCTTAATTTACTTATATTGTTTTCTCATTTATGTACGTTTATGTTTACATAAATTATAATATGTAATTGGCGTTACTGAGCAATCTATATAGTTCGTATACCCCTGGTCATATTAAGTTATGTATGAAAAGAATTTCACGGTGCGTTTAGCAAAATATTATGTATACGTGTTGTAGGAATTTTTACTAATTAAAATGGTTCTTCCGCTGATGCTTTATATTTGTAATTCCCACACAGATTTGCAAAATACCAAAAACGACAAAAAAAAAAAAAAAAATAGAAAGGAAATGTAAAAAAATAAATATTTCTGCAGCTCATAAATAAGTCGAGAGTTTTCCCCAAAGGCTTTGCAAAAATACTTGCCACATGTGAGTGCGCACGTAATAAATTAGCATTAAAAATGCTTCGGGGCGTGGATAATTTTTATTTATTTTTGCTGCACCTTTTAGCAACTATCACGTGCAGCTAATAAATTCAGATTGGGGAGCATTTAAATGGATTGAGGATTGGTGAGCAGGGGCAGATCGAAAGGCTGTCGGAAAAGTGATTAAGTCTGACCGCGGCGGAGCAACCCTTTTTTTTTATTATTTACTTTTTGAATTGAATAGCCTTTTCATCTGTCGTCCTGTGCAATTGTATGTGGAAACATTTTCGAGTTCAACTCTGCGCATTCGCTTTCAGTTCTTTTATATAGGCTTTTCCTTTTTCTTTTATTGTTTTTCTATTTTTATTTTGGTTGGTCTCAAAAACGTCGCTTGCAGTCCATTTACCTGCACAATTGACTGATTTTCTAAGCGCTAACAATTGTTGGCTAAATCGCAACCTTTTCTTTATTTTCTTCATTTGTTTGGTATTCAGCAAAAAAAAAAAAAAGAAGAGTTTAAAGTGTTGCCATCAACATTTATGTAGCTGCTTGATGCGACTGTGGAGAATTTCAATTATTGTTGTGTTTAAATGGTATAATTTGCATTTATAAGCCATTTGAGCTTTAAAGTACTACTTTTAGAAGGGTTTTTATAATATTTGACTTAACTCGTAAACATTTTGTAAGATGTTGGAACACTTAAACATTTTTTAATTATATTGACTCCAAGGCTGCAAATAGGTTCGGTTCGGGGGCTCGAATCTTTCCTTTAGGTTCGGTTCGCGGACCGGTTTTCGGAACCCCCGAACCGTAGGTTTTGGATTGAACTCTGGTTCATTGAAATGTAAAGCAATTAATAAAACTTTATATAAATAATTTTGGACTAATTTTTAATATTTTACATAAATATGAAAAACCAAATTTTCTCAAATGAAATGTACCCAATTCGTAATGATCAATACAAGTAGTATTTTTAATGAGAAAACTTTGCACTAATAGATTTTAGTCTTAACAAGTGCGTAGTTCAGAACGAACAACTGTGATCGTGGAAAAAGCAAGTTCTACTGAAACTTGTGTTTCAGCAATGGCTAAACAAAGATTTCTTACGACTTTTCTCTTGCGAGTGTTCTACAATTTTAATTTTGGCTGATTTTTGTACAAGTAAATAATTGATTTCATTATCTTTTCTTCATAGGAATAATCATTTGATGTATAATTTTAAGTTAAGTTTTTTTTTCACAGCAGAAAATTCACATAAAAACTTAAAAAAAAATTAAGTGTTTGTGAAAAAATTTCTTTATTGAATCGAACTTTTTCTGTTGAAAAAGTGATCCGTGTGTAATGATTAATCAATGCTAATTTTTATATATCTTATATATACATTGTATTTTAAATTAATTAATCATTAATAATGTTACAGTTGTGACTAGCGCCTTATACATGAGTCATACTTGTAGCGCTGGGATGATCATTTAAATAAATAAATGAAAACATCTATTGAATGTTTTGATCGAGAAGTTTAGAACTCAAATGGAACATAAACGTATAAAGTTACATAAATAGTGAAAAAGTACACATAACTTGTTTTATTAAAAAAGGAAATAGAAACGCGATAATTACAAAGGAATGGACATGCTTTCCTCAATATCTTTTATAGAAGAATTCAAGATAAATTCTGGGCCAAATTCATGTCTTAATAGCCTAACTGCTGTTAGAAGATGCAATATAAACTTCAGACATAGACAGATTTTAATGGAATATAAAGTAATATATAAGCCGTGTCTTTATTCCAATTGCTTATGAGGAAAATTATAAATATTCAATTAAAAAAATATTAAGTAGCGGTACATATGTATAACATGCGAATTCTCAGAAGCTATGTATTTCTTACATGTTTTAACAACTCGGAATACTTCAATAAGATTATATCTCTTAAGCTAGATTTCGTATACACATATAATTTATTTCAAAACTTATAACTACTATTTTTATATTAAATCTTGTTGTTTGCGAAAAGAATCTAAACAGCTGAGAGACCTGGTAAAAGTGTTTTTTCGCGCAGTATTATTATTTTGAAACATCGTAAATATTCACTAGCCGAGAGACACCACAAAAATTACATTTCTCGTGGTCAGTGCTTTTTTTTTTTTGTGTGTGTGTGTCTCTTTTACTGTGTTGTTTACATTTTTTGTGTCGTTGCTATCTGAGTTCACGTAAAGAGCGCTTTTCTTGCTTTTCTCTCGTCGTTTTCCGGCTGCCTACTGTTTGTTGTTGTTGGTTGGTGTCTCTGTCATATATTTATGCGCATGTTGTTTGCCGAGGCAGGCAATTTGTTGCTTTACAATAAGTGCCAGGACATAAAAATAATAATTATGCTTGTTCCTTTTATGATTATGGTGTGAAAACAACAATTGTTTGTACGCGGAACGGCCATTGCGTGGCAAGTTTTGGCAAAGGACAACGACAAGGACATCCGCACACACACATTCTAGTCTAGATTTACGAGCCATGTAGGTGGAGCAAATTATTAAAACAACAATGCTTAAAACAAAAAAATAAAGATGGGAAAGGAAGAGCAACCACAACGAGAACAACTCAATGTTATTGCTGGCCAAAAGGGAAGGGGGGGCTGTTGTTAAGGGCTGAAGGATGCTATGGGGCCTTACCTTGGCCTTAGCATTAAGCTTAGCGTGGCTTTCAGCACAATAAACAAAAGGTAATTTTCACAAATTTGCCAACTTGTAAGCTCCGCTAAAAGTGGGCGGTGCCAAAAAACCATTGGAATTTATGTGGCGTGCAGTTGCTGCCTCCCAAACCTCACCCAACTCCCACCTCCCGCCTCCCTCTTTTTACCCAATTGCTGAGAGTGGACGCAGGTGGTTTTGTGGTGCTTGTCGTTAGCTACATGCCAGACGACGATGGTTCTTAATACCGGATACACAAAGTTTTGTTAAAAGGAAACTGTCGCGACGCCATTTATTATGGCCGTGTGAAGGGTCGTTGTCGCCCCACAGATATATCGCTAATGTGTGAGTGAGTGTGTGTGTGCGTGAGGTCCTTAAAGCGTAACGTTTACACACATGTCTGCACATATACATATATACATAAATACACATAGATATATGCCTCGCTGATATCCTTTCGTTCTTATCAAGCGCGCCTAATTCAATCAGCCGTGGCAAATTAAAGTTCCATTTTTTTGGCCAAGCTAAGAGGAGCAGCGAAGCGTTTGAATGCCTTAAGAAAAATTACATAGATTGTGACCATTGTGACAGGGTCAAAGTTCGATTACAGCCCATTGACACAATGACACTAGCTTAGAAGCAGAGTTAGCTCTTAGATTTGTTAAACACAAAAAAATAGTTTGAAAAGCTTAATGTATTGTGCACCAAGAACAAACGGAACTAGTTTTCTGAGATTTAAATCACAAAACACACTTAATCTCTCTCTTAATCATATAAATGCTTAATTGTATCTATATAATAAGCTTTAATAAAATAAAATAAAACCTTACAATGTGCCAAAAGTTAGAGGTGATTAAAAAAGCTTTGGCTCATTTATATTTTATTTAATCCATTGCACTAACTCTCTTTGAAGTACATTCTAAGCTCTGTTACCAGTCGAAAATGCTTTTACTTAATTTCAATATAAGCTTTAATGTGCATTTACAGCTTTTGCTGAAGCTGCTTGTGTGCTGCAACGTTGCGAGATAATCTTGGAAATCTCAGCAGATTTTCTATAAATTGCATTATTCTGTTTAAAAGTATTTAGCTAACCAAAATGTTTCGCAGAATAATCCGAAATTCCCAGTGTCATTTGAAGCCAATGTCATTGGGTCTTAAGCATATGCGCATAAATCACGTGCTCCCCAAAAAAAGGGTGGCGCACATAGCAGCAGGACAATCGAAATTGCTAAGCGCTACAAGGACAATTCAAGCATGTAAATTAAAGCACACCAGAAATAGAAAAAAAAGGAAGAAAAAAAAGGGCGCAAACAAAGAGAACAATGCAAGCGAAATCAAACGTCAGTTGGTATCTTCTTTTCTTGTTTTGCAGCTGCTGCGCAGTCTTAAAGACCAGCAAGGATATGGGAAGCGGGCGCGCAAATGAAATTAAAGGCGAGCAAACAAGTTACGGTCAGACAATCAGCAATGGGCCAAAAGGACACTGGATAAGGACAATGAGCAAGGCCAAGCGGGAGAAGCACAGACAAGCGACAAGGGGGACATTGGGATACAATGTGCGTATTCTGTGCGCTGCTTAAAGCAATTTCATTTAGTAACGCCCCCCCCTCAAGTCTCCATCTACTGAAAGATCTGCCTTCGGGAACTGAGATTGATTTGTGCTGCCTGTTTCCTCAGTTTCCTTCCCATCCTGCCTCGCTTTACTCTCTAACCTTCTTGGCCTTTGATTAAATTAAATTTCATGGGGACATATGTACACATGAACTGAATTGGGAAGCTTTTATGGTTTTTTTTCTTCTTTGTGTCGGGTTTTTTTTGTGTTTGCCCGGATTTCAAAGAAAAGTGCTGAAAAATTGCGCGTAATTTGCAGTAAATCCTTCGTGTAATTTGTTTGTCAACAAATGAGTGTGTAAATGTTGCACATTTAACATTCCTTTTTTTTCTTGCTTCCTTCCTTTTTATTTTAGCTTATTTGCTGTCCCATCTTGGACCCTGTGACATTGTCTAATGAGTTAATTAGGCTGCTTATACGGGTAGGTAGGTAGGAATGTCCTTTGGTCTCATCAAATTGATGGGTAAGTGTCCTTAATGATTGGGCAACATAGAGAGATAAATGCTGCGAGGGTTACTAAGGACGCATTTAGAATTAGCTAAGCATAATTTACATAGTTAAAGAGTGTGACAAGGAATGAAAGTGGTTAAAAGAAAATGGTATAAAAAGAAAGTAAACTTAAGGTATTATTACCAGAAATATAAAAAAAACTT
Source organism: Hirtodrosophila cameraria (assembly GCA_949708635.1). Classification (NCBI taxonomy): domain Eukaryota; kingdom Metazoa; phylum Arthropoda; class Insecta; order Diptera; family Drosophilidae; genus Hirtodrosophila; species Hirtodrosophila cameraria. Next base: position 45,272,881 of record OX453090.1, read on the forward strand.
ATATTTTAATTCAAAATATGGAAAACAATATTTTTGAGTATTATATATTTTCTTTTAGAAAAGTTTTCACTATGTGATATTAGCTATCGTGAGGAAAAGTCATACTGTAATAAAAGGAATTTTATTAGAAGAGAATTAAAGATGTGCTTTAGATATAGTTGGAATGGTATACAGGAGTATTTTCTGAAACTTTGACAATTAATGGCCTTGGTTCTGCAATGTAACTTTATTTAAGTTTTTGAATATGAAAATAAATCAGCTTAGGAACAAAAATGGAAATCCCCTTTGCAAAAATTTCAAATAAATTTATATATTCCATTGAAAATTAAAAATTTCACACATTTATTTAAATTTTTGCAGCTTCAACGAACAAAGTTCTGTTTGTAAATAAACAATTTACAAACATGCCATGTCAAATTTTACCTATTTCTTTTTTTGTTCGTTTTTCCATAACATATTTTAAAGTATTTTTACCACCCTTATAACGTTATATTGTTCACATGTGTCCCAGTCAACTATAAAAACGCACAATAGCGTAAATAATGTAAAAGAAAATATGAAATACATAAAAACTCTCGCGTACAAAAGAAAATGCATAAAACTCAGCCCATTTACATTTGTCGCCTAAAAAACGAGAAGAACGAAGGAAAAAAAAAAAAAAAATAAAAATGTATAAAAAAAACAATCTGCAACGAAACAAAAATAAAGTTAAACCCAATACATTAATGGTATTTGCATTTGTACTGATTTTATTTGGTTTTTATTGAATTGATTAAATCAGAGAACGACAAACGCCCAGGACAAACGAGAGGGCTGCTGCTGCGGTCCTGTTTCGTCCTGCTTCCAATTTGATATTCCGATTGCAATTTATGTGTGTGTAATGTACATGCTTGTGTTTGTATGTGTGTGTGTGTGCATGTATGGGTGAGGGTGAGGCGTGTCAGTAAAGTCCTTGTGATTCTTTCCCCTTCTCCTTATCCTGCCCAGTTTTATGTTTAAACATCTGCAATATGCTGCAGGAGCAAAAGTGCGCGAGGATAGAGCAAGGAGTTTGGGCTTTTGGGTGGATCAATGCAGTCAGTAGTGGAGTGTTTGGGCTGTGGCTAAGTGTATGTGTGTTTGTGTATGTGTGTGTGCATGTGTGTATGCGTGTTTATTTGGCACCACAAATGCGTTTCCTCTGTGTGGGTTGAGTGGGTGAATGGGTTTTCAGTTGGTGGCTGTGGTTGTCGTTTAATGGAATTCCGCTCTTGCATTAAATGTGACACACAAAAGCTGCCAATTGGAATGCACACACACACACATACAGACAGAGACAGGGAGTTACAGTTACAGTTTCAGTTGAACAGGACACTGTTGAGGCTGTCCTGCGGTTTAGCTTGTTTAAGTGTTAAATTAACGTTTTAACAGTTTCGTTTATTCCGCTATTTAATTTTTAATGCTCAACTCAGCAAAAAAAAAACAACAACAAAAAAACAAGTGGAAAATTTGTAAAGTAACCAAAAATTAAACCCATTGAGTGCCCGAATATTTCCGTATCCTTTTTCATTGCAAGTTATGTCCTTAGCTTTACATTTTCATTAGTTTAATTAAAATGGTGCATGTGTGTGTTTGAGAGTGTGTCTGTAATACAGACTCTGTATGGGAGTGTGTGGCTTTGACTGTTTCCTTTTCAAATTGAACCGCAAAAGTTTTTGACTAAAGTGGGCAAGGGATTATGTTATTGCTTTTGTCATTTATGTGGTCCTTTGTTGCACTTGAGTTAGTTGCTGTTGTTGTTGTTGCTGTTGTTGTTGCTGTTGTTGTTGCTGTTGTTGCTGTTGTTGTTGCCACAAAACTTTCGCCATATGCCTCTCATTTCAATTTGCTTTGTTGTTTTTTGTATACCCTGTATGCAAAGTAATGGTCTATAAAGAGTGTCACAAGGTAAAAGAGATACAAAAGCTTACTAGCCTAGTATGTCAAAACTATATTTTTTAGTCGTGTATACTTTTCTAGAACTTGAGTTTCTGTAGTATATATGTTAGTATATTGGTTTACTTATACTTTACCAAGATCAGCTCGTATATCTTTACAAAATAAATCTAGCAAGTTTCATAACGATCGCATTATAAGCACACCGTTTCTTTGAAAAATATAGAACCAAAAAAAAACATGCACAAGTTTGACTTTAATTTAATTGTAAATATTATACTTTAAAAAAGAGTTAAGGAGTAACTTCCAGGCAATCACTTTCGCGTCTGCAACTTTGTTTTGTTTTTGTGGTTTAACAACTCAAATGTTGTGTGTCCTGCAGATTCTGGCCATTGACCGGCATTCGAAACCACAGTTTTCTTCTCGTCTTTGCTCATTGCGGCTAGTTTTCACAGTTTTCCTCAGAAAACTAAAATAAATGTTCTAGGCCACAAAAAAATGATTGCGGTTTCTGGCCTTAACTTTTCTGGCCTCTTGTAAAACACATTAAAATTTAATGTACGTTAAGTGCAATGAATAAGCATAGAGCAAAAAATTCAATAGATGGATCAGAATTATATCGTATTTATTTAGCTTTTGTGGTTAAGCGGTTTTAAAGCTTCACTTGAATCAAGCACAAGAGCTAAAAATCTCTTGAGCAAATATGAACTGAACTAACTATTTAAAGTTTATCAAAAGTATATATTTAATTTTTCAAATTTTGTCTAATATGTTTGTGTTTGTTTAGCTGATTATAAATAATCATTGTAATTTATCTTGCAGTAAGTACCTGCCAAGTTTGTTTTAACTAGTTTTAATCTGCTATCAGACTCATTTGTTGATCCAATTAAATACTAATCTATATAGCAGCTAATTCTCATTTATGAAAACCAACAGATGTGCACAATTTGTATACTGCCTCAAGCTGCTAATGAACTCTTGGCGTGTGAAGGATATCTAAACAATAACGTCAGGATTGTGGATTGTGGATTGTGCTCACCTTTCAACAGGACTCTGGCAGCACAGCACTGCCAGGCGGCAAGCACAATTCAATTATTATTTTATAATTAATATTTTGCACATTAGAAACGCATCAGCAGCAGCTGGAAACCAAGACTTCAGTCATGGACTCAGCACACGCAAACAGGACGTACCAGGATAAGGAGAATAAAGAGCAGCATCAGGAGCTGGCAAAAACAGGCGAGCGTGTTGCGTGTAGCACAAAAGCACAAAAAAAAAAGAAAACAAGAAAAATTAGGCAAAAAAACGTAAAAGTTTGGTGAAAAGACAAAAAAAAAACGCAGGCAGAGCAATTAATAAAAACGTTTTGAGAGTATGAGGGTGTTGAAAAGTAAATCTTATACTCAGTACGAAACTTGAAATACTCCTTACGGAAATTAAGCATTTTTCAAATGATGAACACTTTTTTTTAATAATCTTAATGCTGGGAAAACTTTGAAAGTATTTGTGGAAATGTTTGCATAGGTTCTGAAACTTTTAAGAACAGGCTTTGGTTACTCTAAGTTGCTGCAATTATTTATGTATTCCTATGTAGTATATAAAAAGAAAAATGACTTCCCTCAAGCAGAACATATGTTTATTTGTATCTTTTTCTATTTTTTTCAAACATACACTTTCTTTTTACAAACAATTTGCTTCACCTTCTTTATTCTCAAATTAAATTAAAAATTCAATCTTTCATGTGATTCTGATTTTTGGCAGCTAGTTGATTTATGTTGTAGTAAATGGGGCTTATCCTATGCCACATGCATATTTATTCCAAGGATAACTCTAGTCGTTTGTCAACAGAATATATATTTTGTCCTCTTGTCAACTTTTATGCAATTTACCAAGGCGCTGCATTTGAAACTCAATTCAAAGCAAAATATTTACTCGATAGCCCAAAGATTAATAACTTTTTAAAGACTGCAAGTGGGGCAGCAAACGAGGGCGGCAAGAGAAACTGAAACTTAAGTCTGACAAAAACCAGCACATATTATTTCATTGATGATGCTCGACGGGAAAATTCCCTGTACTCAGTTTGAAATTTCTGTTTATAAATCTTTTGCAATGAATTTCAAAGAGTATGGAGACCTGTTACTATTCCCAAAAACTTTTCATTCATAATCGTTTTTACTCCCTGTTCCCACTTAAAATGGGAAAAAGGGAGTTATAAAGTACTGCAAATATGTAAAACAGGCAGAAGGAGGCATTTCCGACTATATAAACAATATATATTCTTGATCAGCATCAACAGCCGAGACGAAGTAGCCATGTCCGTCTGTCTGTCCGTCTGTTTGTATGAACACACAGATCTCGGAGACTATAAGAGCTAGAGACACCAATCTTGGCATGCAGGTTCCTGTATACCATACGCAGATCAAGTTTATTTCAAATTTCGGATGCACCCCTCCGCATCCCCGCAAATCGAAAAAAACTCCCACAGCCACAATTTGAAGACATATATATATTTCTTTTATCAATGTTGATCAGCTGCGTAAATTTTATTACGATCGGATAAATAACACCAGAGTTATGGAAGAATCTATTACCCCCGTCTTAGCAGCAGAAACAGCAGTTTGACGGTCACTGGACAAATTAGTGCGCTGCTTGCTTGTCTTGCCGCTGAACTGCTTGAAATGCAAGTTGGTAGTAGGGAGTCTCGTAGTCGGGCTCACTCGACTAGAGCATTCTTACTTGTTTCATTTGGTTTAATTTTAATTTTCGAATGAAATAAAAGGTATTATTCTACTGGCTTGTAAACAAAATTTTTCAAACCGCATAATTAATCGATTTTTAAATTAAGAATAGCTAAGTTTATTGCCGTTTGGCATTCAAGAGCTAAATTTTGAGATTCTAGTTTTGATGCTCTCTGAAATCAATATAGACTTGGCTATATCGGCTTTCAAAATGATGCTGATTAAATATATATAATTTGTATAGGTTCCAAAATGACTTCTTGTGTCTGCAATATATATATAGATTTGTTAAATTCTAGAACACACTTTCTACACATAATTGTGACTAAAGGGTATTTAAAGAGATAAAGCTTGTTAAATGTGTAGGCGTGCCTGGCCGCGTGGCAAGCTGAAACTGCTACGACTTGGCACACTTTGTGCAACATAAAAGTGTTGCATGACTCTTGTTGCTGCTGCCACACACACATACACACAATGATTCATTCTAGTACGTGTATATATGTATGTATGTGTATAATTATTCCTTGGCTGCCACTTCTGAAACTGCCGGCAGCAACTCCCAGAAGTCTACTTAATTATATTGTCGTAACTTTAAATGTCATTTTGCCATTGTGTCTGCCACACATGAAAGATAGAGCCTGAGTTGGAGTCTGGAGTTTCAGTTGTAGTTGGAGTTGGAGGTGGAGTCCGAGTCGGAAGGCGAGAGTCAAGAGTCTGAAGTCGCCACTTGTGGAGAGACAAATCAGGAGGCGTACGTGGTCGCAGTCTCAGTCGCCGTCACCGTCTAAACAACAACATTGAGATTCATGTGGCAGAGTCAGGCCAGGCAACGCGTGCCTGCTGTATGGCCTAATCCCGGACTGCTCTTTCATCTCTAGAGAGACAGAGGGAGACAGAGACAGAGAGAGAGAGAGAAAGATAGTGAGAGAGAGAGAGGGGTCAAGAAACTAAAAATCACAACAGGCATTCGCTTCATGATATTTGCCAGCTTCCGCTTCCGCTTTGGGCCATACTCCTAACACTCTCTTCTCCAACCCTTCCCTTCACTATTTTGTGTAACTGTGCAGTGTTTAGTCGTAAATATGTTGAAGCAAAGTGCAAATAACTCATCTGGGCAGATAATGTAGCACAGCTGTAAAATATAGCATGATACGCTCTCAGCCCCAGCCCCATAAGAGTGTTCAACTTTTGAGTCTTTAAAGTCTCATTATTATTTCAATCATGCAATTTTTACTTAATTTCAGCAACGAATCAACATCAGCAACAACAACAAGACAAACAAAAATAAATACGAATAATAAAACAATGTAATACAATGCATGTGAAAAAACCCAACTGACCAGTTTCAATGAGGCAGGTTGAAAAGCGCCAGCTATAAAATAATAAAATATTTCAACTGATTATCATTTCACATGCATTTATTCAAGTGCAGCGAGCAATGAAAATGAGAAAGATGAAACTGTCAGGTAAAATTAAACAGTTGATGTTCGTCTTTTTTAACTTGTAAAGTTATATAACTGGTTGAGCATAAGGGTTTTATATACATATCTATATTTAAAGCAAAAGTTATAACACAATTTAGTGCAGTTCTTTTTAAATAAACTTAAATTCATAAAGAATAAGTTAATTTGATCAACCTATGATTCTCTTTTTTATTGAGCGTTTAGTTGGTTGTCATTTCACTTCTAAAATGCTTGAATTCAAAACGGACTAGCTTATTTTAACACACAGTATTTTAGTTTTTAGTTATTTTAACTTAAATTTCAATTTTTATGTACTTATTTTTAAAGAAATTTGAGATCAAAAATAGCTTGTTTTCTTCAAACTTCTTTTTGTTCTTCAATGGAAGTTTTCAATTGTTTCTATTGTAATAATTTGTTTTTTCAAATAAAATTTGAATAAACAAGTAAGAATGCTCTGAATGCATCCGAAACTTGAAATAAACTTGATCTGCATATGGTATACAGGAACCTGCATGCAACCTGCAACAAATAAGAGCTTTGCTGCTGCGAAATACTCTGTATATTACTTGTTAATTTTTTTGAAAAAAAAAGATCAGAGTATATTGAGTTTGTGTAAACGATGACTTATTTTGAAGAACGATTTTGCACCCAAGTTTATTTCACGCAAGAATTGCATCGTCTAAACACCGCTTAAGCAGAAATAGCGTATACAAAAGTCGTTACAAGCTTAAGAAGTCCCCCATTTAGTATTTGATATTTTAGTAGCTGTGCAGTACGTGATTAGAATATTTATATCTGAACTCTCTATACCATATATAAATGTATAAATATAGTCTTAAACAGCAACTGGTTGATCGTGAGCAGCAATAAAACAAAAGCTTTAAATTTTATCAACTTCTGATTGTTGTTGTTATGAGTGTAGTTGTTTTATTTTAATCGTCAAACTGAGCAAGTTGCCGGCCTCGTCAAGAGCTGAGCTTGGAGAGCTCGTTGCCCAGTTTCAAGTTGACAATCAAGCGAATTGCAATGCGTTCGCTGACGAGGCGGAACATTTTGTTACTGCTCGGACTTGGGCTGTTGTTATTGCACTTAACTGTTGCAGTTGTGACCTTGGAGTCTGAGTCTCAATCTCAGCCAGAGTTGGAGTCGCATCATCGCGTTAAGCGCATTGTGGGTGGCAAGGAATCGAAAGCACCACCTATAGATGATCCCGTTGTGTTTGCACGTCTCTTCAATCGAGATTGCCGTGTTGAGGGTTTCCGTAATCCCAATACGGGCATCTATAGCTTTCTAAGCATACACTATGCAGAGCCACCGGTAGGTGAATTACGCTATGCAAGACCCGTTTATAAGCGCCTTAGTGGAGAACTGAATGCCACGCGTCACGGCCAGCCCTGCATCCAACCGCATCCACAGCAGCCGCAACGCATCATTGGAGATGAGAATTGCCTGCTGCTCAACATTTATACGCCCCAGATGCCGGATGAGACGACGGGCTTGCCGGTTTTCGTTTGGATACATCCGGGTGGCTTTCGTTACGGCTCCGCTGCCCAGTATGATGCCACGCCTATGGCCAAACAGGGCGCTATTGTGGTCGCTGCTCAGTATCGTCTTGGCTCGCTGGGCATTATGGGCGATGGCACCAAGGAATTCGATGGCAATCTGGCCATGTTTGATTTGTCTGCTGCGATGCGTTGGGTCACCGAATATATATCCAACTTTGGCGGCAATCCCAAACAAATTCAGGCAATTGGGCATGGTTCGGGTGCGGCCAGTGCCATGTATATGTCCATGTCCAAGACAGCAAGAAGTGCGAGTGATATAAATGGTGTGGTGGCCATGTCCGGCACAGCGCTTTCCCAGTATGCTACGGATAAGGAGCCAGTGCAGAGTGTCCAGGAGGTGGCCAAGATCAATGGCTGCCCGGCTGGCAATGAGCTGGAAATTGTGAGCTGCATGCGATCGGTAAGTGTTAATCGAGAGAGTGCGAACAATATATATAGATACATTTTCTACCCTTCTTCTTTTAGAAATCTGCCATGGATATCGTTAAGAATGATGACAAAGTGCAAACGGAGCGCCTAGCTGGGCGAGCATTGGTCAAGGGACTCACCGGCAGCGTTGGCTTCCAGCCGCACATTGAGAGCGAGGATGACTACCGAGGATTGCCCAGTCTAATTGTGGGTGAGCCGGAGCAGCAGCTGCGCAGTGGCAATTACACGGGCATACCACTTCTAACAGGCGTTACCAAGCACGAGACGGCCAACTCGGTGACGGTGGATACATTGAATAAGGTTTTCGGATCGGCTGAAAAGTTCCTCGGCTCGCTGAATGGTGCACTGCAGCAGTTAACAGGATTACTTCGCATTGATAAGCTGACGGGAAACATTGCAAAGCCGGTGTTGCCGGGCTTAACTAGCGTTTTGACGCCCACGTTGCAGGATGTATGGAAAATACCACAGGCACTGAATGTGGATCAGGTGCTAGCCAAGGTGGTGGAGTCCACCACAGATGTGCTGTTCAATCTGCCTGCCGTGCTGACCACACAAGTCTGGTCCAAACTGGCACCTGCCTATATGTATAGTTTTGAATACAATGGTACTCGATCCAAGGGCATTAATTTCTTGCGTGGATTGCCCATTGTGTCGCAGGACGCTCAGAATAAGCCCGAAACGGTTGCCCATGGAGATGAGCTGGGCTACATGTTCGATGCGAATGATATATTTGGCGAACCCTTATTAGAGACGCGTCTCAGCAGCTCTGAGGATCTGCAGGTGCGCAAGAATCTCATCGATATGCTGCTCCAGTTTGCCAAACAGCAAACGCAAGAGCAGGGAAATACAAAAGCAGGTTCTACCTCTAAGTTCTTCCAGAGCGTAACGGGCAAAGAAACGCCCTTTATCAAGGTAAATACCCAACTGGAAACTGCTAGCGACTTTCGCTTCTGTGAGCTATCCATGCTGGGCGCCTCCCTTTCACCGCTAAGCTCCACAAGCTGTGCCGCATTGGGCAATGTGCTGGGGCAACTGGGCGGCGGTCTGGGACAGACGGTGGGCGGCGTGGGACAAACGCTGGGTGGCGTGGGATCACAGCTTGGGTTAAGTGGCAACAAGCGAGGCGGAGGAGGCGGCTTTGGAGGTTTGGGTCTGCTTTAAGCCTTTATACTCTCCCTAAGGGTATTATAATATTGTCATGTATTGAAAGAATTATTTCCGACTCTATAAATACAATATTTTCTCAACAGATTCAATTGTAAAAAAAGTGTATTTACCTCGCAAAACCATTTTGAACAAAGCCATTGGTATTGATATAAGCTGTTTGTTGCCATGACCCGTCGCTCAATTAGCACAGCTCATAACTCTGTGCCGGCTCACTGCCTGGGCACTAATCTTTCTATTGACTTTGGTCTGGCCACAGAGCCATCACACTCCGAACTACAGCCTGTGCCGCCCCACACCACCTCACACCACTAAACAGGCAGCAGTCACTGAAATGCGCCGATAAGCAAATTTCCGGCCAACAGCGCGCAAAATTTAAACAAAAGCAAAGTTTTAAAACTTGTGGGCAAAATCTGCCCGCATTCAAAAGAGAGGAACAGGGGAAAGGGTATTCCAGCGCTTTCCCCCTTCCTGGTTGCCGGTTGCCCGGTTGGCACTGGCAACCGAGTGCAAACAATGAGCATAAGCTTCAAGTGAAAGTTGTATGAAGATTGAAGCTAAACGAGGAGCTGAAGCTGGAAGCTGGGAGCTGTCTGCTGGTTGCTGGTTGCCTTGGCGCCTTTGTCCAAATTCCTCGCACGCGCTGAACTATGGGCAAAAAGCTAAGACCAAAGCCGGCTTACCCAGAACCCGACTCATTGTAACTGCTCTTTCATGTGATGATATTATTAATATTATTAAAACTAATTTCATAAATTGAAACTGCCATGCCTTGACAGGATTTCGTTCGAGGCGTGTCAGTAGGCGTGTCAGCAGGCGTGTCTGTAGGTCTTCATTGAAAGGCTCTCTCTCTCCCTCTCTTTCCTACAACACTGGCTTTTAAGCACACAGCTGATAAGCATTGCCTGTGCATAGAAATCCTCTGAATTGGTTTGCTATTATATTGTAAGTCGAGATTAGGGTACAATAGAATTTACTCATGCACACACAAGTAAATATGTAGCTAGCATTATCGACTTGATATCAAATATTTTAGTTTTCTGGTAGTTTATGTTATGGTCTTGAAAATTAATCTTAAACTGAATGCCAAAAGTTTTAAGAAAAGGAGAAAATAGATTAGGCCGGGATTGTTTAATAAATAAAAAAAAACTCCTATGCTACTGACCTAAATGTCAGTTTAAAAGCAAGTAAGAACGTTGCAGTCGGATACTCCCGACTGCGATATACTCTTTTTTAGCCTCTTTGCGGAGTCAGAAGTGAGCGTGGCAATTGTATTTTTGCGGAGATCTTGACACTTTGTCCGCCTATGGTATATACCAACATGTATAACGAGCTGGGTTGCTCTAACTTCAAAACTGTGAAAAACAAACAAACAGACGGACGGACGGACATTTCAGAAACCCAATATACTCCTTTTCCTTTTTTTTTTCTTCAAAAAAATTGAAAAAAAGAGTATAACAAGCCTATTACAACTACAATAAGTATAGTATTTTAAAACTAAA